>NDFZ01004884.1:99378-112527 GCA_002192655.3 Mamestra configurata
TAGCCGCAGGCGCAGTCAATCGGCCAGCACGGAGTGCGCGATGACGCCCAGCTCCTCCTTCAGCACGCGGAAGGACGGCCGCTCCTCCGGTGAGCGGCGCCAGCACAGTCGCATCACCTGCCGACGAACGAACGCGTTACGTATCTCATTCAATCGGAACCCTTTCTAATAATGAAATACTAATGGACATGTTGGATATGTCACCGGAAAATGGCAAACTCCGTAAGAATTTAAAATATCTTGAGAGATTGCAAACTCTCGATAAATTGTCAACTGAACATTTGGAATACTTTTTTACGCATCAAAATTTGATAGTCTATAATCTCTCGAAGTCGAGAGATTACTCTCGAAGTCATCCCAAAACATTGTGGACTTGCATTAAAAGGCGACCAATCAGAGCACAAATCTACAATTTATTCTTTTTCGTGCGATAGTAAACCTGGAAGGGTATCATTGGTCTATTCAGAGAAATTTTGGTCATTGCAATGGGGGCCAAGTTACCAATTTAACCATCACACCAAAACAGATAAATGTACACCAGGGAGCTGATTGATCGCCAGTTTCTGTCAGTCCACAATTTCTCGGAATGCACTCAGATATTTATAGAATACAAGATTTTGATTCGTATAATTGCAGAACAAATGTTCATTTGACAATTTATCAAAAGTTTACAATCTCTCAAGATATTTTGTAATCTTACGTAGTTTGCAATTGTCCGGTGACAGATACATCCTATGCCGTCAGATGTGCGGTATTTAATTTTGTATTATTATTAGTATAGTTTAGTATAGTGTATTATTATTAGTAGTATAGTGTCCTAAGCCTTTTCGGACATATTATGGGCTCATCCAGGCAAAGTCTGGAAAGGTTTATAATGTTGGGCCGTGTCGAAAGATAACGCGTTCAAGGTAGAACACCGGCAAGATGGACCGACGCAACAAAATAAAGAAAGCTGTTGGAGGCAGCATGTACAGAGCGGTCCACTCTGCAGAGTATCGCATGGTTTGGAAACGCGACGTATGCGATTGCGGTCCTCAGCAAGAACAGACAAAGAAGAAGACATGTTGCTCCGACATCAAATAAACTAGGTTCCCCCTAAATGATGTAGTGTCAGATTTTGAGAATGATGATAATATCAGCATGATACTCACATTGTATATTTCGTTGAGACAGCCCTTGGGTTTCTCGAGCAACATACCCCGCTGAACCATATCCGCTACTTCGGAGTTCTTCATTCGGCCATACGGTACTTTCCCACAAGTAAACACTTCCCACATGAGCACACCTAAAATGATTGACAGGTTAATATTAGGTACATGTTAATTCTAATACAATACGATAGACAACAGGTAGCTAAATGACTACTGTAGGGGCAATGGTATTGAAATTCCTCCATCCTTGCGGACGGCTCTAAGGCTGGCTATTTAAAAATAATATATGACAGACTGTCAACAGGCTGTCATATATTCTGGCCGTTTAACAGGCTGTCACGTTACTGCACCTTTTAACGTGATGTTTGATGGTTGATATCCAACAAATATAAAAGTTTTACGCATGGTACTAGTGAGTCTACCGTTTGACAGGCTGGCAAGCAGCTATATCTATAGAATTTAGCCAGCCTCGACGCCGTAAGGTCACATTTAGTGGACTACTCTTATTTTTTTTATTTATTTATATTGTAGAAAGGGCTACTGGAACAAACGTTACTAACCAAAGGCCCAGACGTCTGATTTGGATGAGAAGCGCGTATAGTTGAGCACTTCGGGCGGCGCCCACTTGATGGGGAACTTGGTGCCGCCAGAGCTCGTGTACTGGTCGTCCAGCACGTACCGCGCCAGCCCGAAGTCTGCCACCTGCAAACAAAATCATTATAATCTCAAATCCTGATCTGAAACTACAAAATGTAAATAAAATATGTAACTATACTCCGACCGCACGAAATGTCTTATCAAAAATATCTAGTCTTTCGTCAGCAAATAATATTAGCCGGAAATGAAGATATCATTATTATAAGCTTACATTTCGTATTATATCCTGACGGCTGGCACTAAGTAGTATCAGAGCGATAAGCGTTTCCTATTTCGCGTCTATTATAAATACAGAACATCAAACATACCTTAACAACATTTTCGTCTCCGACTAAACAATTTCTTGCGGCTAAATCTCGGTGAATGTAATTGTGTCTTTCTAAATATGCCATTCCTTTGCAAACCTGAAATAAATAATTACGTTTAGTAAAGTTTTATCTTGTGAATGAATTTGTGACTTGAACTAAATTCAACTTCATTGTTTAGAGGATAGATCCTATATATTTTGGCCTCTCCTCCTTTTACGCATATCAGAGTTCTTCCATAGTTTTCGCGATATCGCAACAGATATAGACGAAGATGGAGGGATGAACTTGGGCACGCCGTGATAAGACCCGTATGAAAGAGTGACTGGAGAGACGGCACGTCGCCCTCACTTACAGCAGAACGTAGCAAACGGCGCAGAACGATCTCCGGCCACCATGATGTGCGGCCTGCAGGTAAGACTTGGGGAGTCTGTTACCTGAACAGTCAAAGGCCCGAGACGGCGGCGCGCCGTGTTACGCGCGTCTCTCTAGAGGAAAAGCTCCAGCTCAAAATTTCTCAGTAGCAGCCCGGAGTTAGGAAGTTGGTAGTGGTCCTGCGCCTGATCTCTCTCCGGTCGTGTTGGGTTGCAATCTCATCGTAATATGAGAGTTATGGAAGAGTGAGAGCACCTGGGTTTGCACACACACTTGTGCTCCGTTGAGATTGACCGCCAAGGCCGAAATCGGTCAGGATGACTATTTATATAGAGGAAGAGCAGCCGTATGCGGCCGCAGACGGTAACGGGCTCCGCATGAGCTCGTGCGGGACAATATGGGACAACACCTGAGCCAGCGCGTTGCTCACAGGTACGAGTCTGACAGACCCCAGCACCCGTCTCGGCGTGGAGGACATCCGTGGGATTAACACATGATAAAAAAAAGGGATTAACTTAATTCTTACTGGAAGGACTGGCCCACAATGGCAGCGGACAGACGTGTGTGGATTACGGGCTGATTAGATTCGATATAATCTGTTTCTAAGCAGGAGTGCTTTTAGATGTCAAGTTAGCTAATTAATTCAAAGTCAGTATTTTGTCCTATAAGAAGCTAGATCAACATACTTGTATGCACATATCGAGTAGTACGGCGGGTCCGAGCTGGTCGGGCGAGGTGCGTCGCAGGTAGTTGAACAGAGAGCCGTGTCGCATGTATTCCGTCACGATGTAGATGGGCCGGTGCTTCGAACACACGCCGTACAGCTGGACCAGGTTCTGATGCTGGAGTTTGCTGAAATAAGTTAGTGACGGTCAGTTTTATACTGGGCAATCTTACTTAATACTATAAATGCAGAAGCTTGAATGGATGGATGAATGTTTGTTACTCTATCACGCCAGAACGGCTGAACTAATCGAGACGAAATTTGGCACAGAGATCGACGAGATTTGGCCATCCAGCCAGTCCTGGTAAGAAGACAATGTATATAAAAGATTTCTTTAAAAGTGTATACTCACGTCATAACCTTGGCTTCATCAATGAAGTCGTCCTCAGACATAGTGCCCTCCTTCATCATCTTGACGGCGGTGTCGATGCGTCCGCGCCACTTGCCTCGCCGCACCACTCCGAACTGCCCCGCGCCCAGCTCTTCCAGCAACACCAACTCAGATGGATCGATTTCCCATTTATCTGGAAATTTAAGGTTGGACTTTTTTACCAGTCTGTTCAAATAATGGCCGTTTAGTTGTTACCAGAAACTAGTTGGGCAATAAGTAACTGTCACTTATTTTGGAACCAATTTTTCAGCAGCTTTAACACAATACTTAGGATAAGTAATAACGCACCTTTTTTTGTGTAACGCACCGTATTTATACAAATAAATAATAAACAAGTGTCTGCAAAAAAAAGCTTTTGACTAAATACAAGTAGGTATATAAAAGTATATACGATACTTAGGGGCCGTTCAAATATTACGTAGGCGAAATTTTAGTTATTTTTAACTTTGTGTCGGTCTGTCTTTTTGTTGCAGCTCATCTCCGAAACGAAGCAATTTTGACGGGACTTTCATTGGCAGTTAGCTAATGTCATAAAGAGTAACGTAGGCTTCCTTTCTCTGGAGACATAACCACCGGTAGCTTGGACCCTGATCCCGACACCGGGGCGGCCTAATTTTTTCATGTTTTTTTTTTAAAGAAATTTTTAAAAATGTAAATTCATATGTATAAAAATTAAATAAACGGAATAATAATATGATACGCGACAGCATTTAATAAAAAAAAATCATACGTACTTACGTATGGTCATACTCATAATTTCAAGGTTATTTATTTATAGGGTTTCACGTTTATACCTTTTTTGTTCTATTTGTGGTTATGTTTTCATAGTTTTTTTTTTCAATTGTTTTAGGCTTTTTACTTTCATAATATTTTTATATTTATGCGACGGGGATTTTTAAAATTATAAATAACTTGTAAATGTTTTTGAAATTCAGATACACATATAACATTATGCTCGTTTACTGCATTTATCCAATTTGGTCGTTTATCACATAACGAAAGTGAGTAGGTACTATTTGAGGGAAAGTAATAGAATTTTACACAATTTGACTTTTTCTATGAAGTGTTCGAGCATCCAGATATGCAACAATGCATTTTCACTTGTTAAATGTTATTCTTTCACTTAATTAATGTGATTATTATAACTTTAAGTGTCAATGACAAGTATTGTTTGCATCAATGATTCGGATTTGCGCCACCAGGTGGCTGAGCCTTCGTCGTGCACGTTCCCTATACTTACTCAGAATTATTAATAGACTAGCTGACGTCACGCGGTTTCACCCGCGTAGTTCCCGTTCCCGTGAGAGTACGGGGATAAAATATAGCCTATGTTACTCGCTGATAATGTAGCTATCCATTGCTGAAATTGCAAATCAGTCCAGTAGTTTTTAAATTTATTGGTTACATACAAAAATAAAAATCTTTCCTCTTTATAATATTAGAATAGATATAGAAGAATAGATTCCATTGGGATCCATTTATTGAATAAATACCTACGGCAGTTTGAACCATTTTCTATAAACCGCAAATAAAAATAGGCCATTATTTAATTGAATATGGCTGACGCACGCCTAGTATAATCGCAAACTATCCCCAAGGAAAAGATTTTTAGATCCTGTTGTACAATGGCATGGTTACCTACCCTACACAATGTATAATATGGTTGAAAGCATAGGATTTTTATGTTTTGTGGTGGTTATTGAAGGAACGCACTAAAATTTCAGATACGAAAAATTTTTATGTTGTTAATTGTATCGTTGAGTTGCAAAAAAGTCGCAAGAAAGTTCGCAGTGTCGCGAGGATACTTACCGCTACAACTCATTTCCTATATTTCGTTTAGTAAGAAAATAATACTACAAGCGTGTTAATTCGACCAAGCGCATTGCAGGGGGTGCAACTAAACTGCGACCGATTTATGTGATCGTTACGTATTTCGTGATGTTATTAAATGCCACCGACCGCAATCTATTTGCACCTTTAAAAAAAGACAGAAAGTAAATCCCAGCATTAGTAGAACCGCTCCCAAATGAGGTTAATAATGGTTAGAGAAGTGATAATGACGACGTGTGCGACTAACCGTACTGACCATGCGACAGTCCGGCGGTGGGCGGCGCCGGCCGGTCGCACGGCGTGGTCTTGAGGCGCGAGCACAGCCCGCCGCTGTTGTGCTTGTGGTAGTTGATGAGCTCGGGGATGCTGGCGCAGCAGTGCTTGTCCGACAGGTAGTACTCGCTGCGGCTGTTCTGCTTTATGTGGTAGTGCTTCGTTTGGGGATGGTAACTGTAACATACAATTTTTTTCGACCCATTTTTTTTTATAGGACATCATCATATGACTTGTCTCGCTCTGTGCGGTGCGGGAGTGCCCTTCCCGTGTTCCTTCACATGCCTTTTGCGTTCCAGGGCTGCGGTCACTCTTTCGAACAATTTCGCAAGTTATTTGACATCTGTGACCGAAAGATTCGCTGACTACTAGTTTAATTTTTCCGAACAGATGAAAGATAAGGTTGATGAGCTGGACCTCTAATATAATTAGTATAAAATGAAAATAGCTAACGCGTCTTGAGCAAGCATGGTGATTAACCTCGTGCCTTTTTTGTATGGGAAAAATCTTTTGCCCTATAGTATGACACTAGTATTATTAAGTTTTTTTGACCAGAAAACTTATCTCGAATAGCAACTGGCTAGGATGGATATGAAGAAATCGGAACACTTCAAGTTAAAGCAATCTTGATATCCTGCCAAGGCGGTAAGTACCAACTGCTTTTAATTTCAACTGTGTAGTAATTTCACAAGTAATGAAATCTGAACTACTCAAGAGTTTAAACCCAGGTCGTTTCGATAGATTTTCACTATCATTTGCAGAATTTCTTGACGAAGATAAAATTTATTTTTCACCTAAGTATCTTAATTTAAGTAATGTTTTCTAGTTTTAGATAAACCTGAAGGGTACTTTTTATGGATGGAAAATCATCAAATGACTCCAATTACTCTGCCCAGAGCGGGAGGAGTTAATTGATGATTTTCAGAGGCAGTTTCTTACTGACTTAAGCCCACCCATGTTTCTTCAATTGCCCTTTGCGTTCCAGGTCCACAGTAACTGTTTCGAACAACCCCGCAACCGTGGCAGAACCTAAAGGGGGTACTTACACTTTGGTATATAAGGAGAGCGTGTACATGCCCTTGGTTGAGGAGTTGCGTACCACAAAGCAGCCCTCTTTATCCTCCTGCTTAAGAAGAGACTCCGCACGCTGTCGCGACATCTCGCCCACGTACCACCTGAATAAAAAAGCATAATTAATACACGGAACTTAAAATACACGTATGGCTTAACCTTCTAGAAATACGGTTGCTACATCCTGGGAATTCTCACACGTTTTAAATTATGATTTGTTTATCCTGGTTCCTGTGTAAGGCGCTGGGCTGAATAACGGCAAGGAGCATGTGATCACTACAATTATTACAAATTTTTGGGCTATGTTTAGACCGTTTTTTTTAAGTTTAATCAACCGTTAAATAATAATAAACCGCATCATGGCTCTTTTAAGTAATCCGATTTGTGTGAAAAGTATGGTTTTATCAAGCAAAATTCCAAATATACTTTTTATAAGGAAACTCAAAAATTTTGAAGGTGCTTTCGACTCACTTAAACATTTAATATATGCAAAACTTAACACCAACATTTTCGAGTTCTCATTCTGTCAATGACGACAAACACGCGCATCGAATAAGAAGATATTTTAAACCTTGAGCATTGTAAACGTTCTACAAACCACAAGATACATTCAAATGTATCCTCTACAAAGTTTATGTTGATTACAATTTTGTTGTTACTCGTTTATAAGTAGATTCTTGTTCTTCGTTTCTGAATCGGTCCCACAAGCCTTTTTTAGATTATTATTATTTCTACATCAATATTAAGAATAAGCAATGTGTATTTTTGGTATTCTTACGTACAAAAGTTATTATTTATTGTACACCTACCACAGTGTAGTCTTTAGAACCCAAAAGTTGACTGTGTCCGCCCATGTACCACTATTGTACGTAAAGTTTAAATAAATAAATAAAAGCGTTGATAGATGCCCCTTATTCTATTACTAGAACAAGTAGTAATACTGGATTTCTTTTTATAGAAAGACCTCTCAGTAGCACTTCCACTGGAACTGAGCCCATGATTAAAGGTATATATTTACTAATTAGTCCTTTGATTTTTCGTACAGAACACAGAACACGTCTGCAATATGTTTTAATTAAAAATAATTTATTAAACGATTTAGAATTTAAATGATGTATGTCAATGGAATTATTAAATTCCTGTTTTATTTTTATGCGATTTACCTGAAATATCCTCCTATTGACGCATCGAATCTTTCCCAATAGCTGTATCGTTTCCCTATGTAATTTCCACATTACATCACAACACTGATGTATCAACTAATGACCTGTATAATGCGATTCTGGTTACTATCACTCGCCAAATTAATTACGAATACTCACTCATATTTCTGCAATCCTATTGTTTCCTTTTCCTTAACGTAATTACTAGGAATGTAGCCAACCAACCTGAAAATGGAGTAAAGTTTAGGTGACAAAGAATTCTGAAGTACATAAGTCTAATCTATATATATATGTCACCGGAAAATTGCAAACGCCGTGAGATTGGTAAATTTCGCGGGAAATTGTAAACTATTTTTTCTTAATAAGACACGGATATATTGGAAACTATTGATTTAGGATAAGATTTATATTTTACAAAACGATTTTTTTCTTAATATATCGGAAAATTATAATCTATTATAGACTTATTACAATCTTACGGAGTCTGCAATTTTCCGGTGACATATATAAAACAAAGTCCGGTTAGTTACATCATTTATAATTATAACTCAAGAACGGCTGGTCTGATTTTGAAGATTTTTGGTTTGTTGTATTTGTCTTTCCGAACAGCAGAATAATTATTAAAACATAGAAAAACTTTAAGAAAAAGAAAATTGTAGGTCAAAAATCATTTTCGAATACAACGCAATTTTTAATAACCTGCATGACAAAAACAAAACTCGGCAAAAAATATTCTGTGGCGGTACCTACGAAGTTCGCCGGGACCGTATACAAATAAATAATGTACATACCCATTCTCATCTTTAACTTTCCACCAGTGATCTTGAGAGTCGTCTATGACTTCATATTCGGCGCCCTATAACGTAATGTTTTATATAAGTAAAAAAAAAATATTTAATTTTAATAAAATTATTTATCAATGAGTAATTTTTTTGCGACTGTAATTTATTATAAAATAATCTCGTATTGTATGTTTTATTAATGAGTTCACGAAACACTGCAACATCTTGCAATTTCAATGAACCGCCCAGTCAATGGCCTATTTTTTTTTTTGCTTTTAGACTTTTCGGCTGTCTTTACATGGATGCGATTATACAAAAATAGATATTCTTAATATTGCCATAGCGACTGACTAAAAAAAGTTTAACCAAAAAAAGATCAGTGGATAATTGCCTCCGAGCTGTTTGTTTGTTTTTTGTGCACGACACCCACGGATTTTGACCAAAAACTGAATATACTTTGTTCTTGATTAATAATGGCCATTAACTACATAAGATTTCCATTCGAGACACTATAGTGAAAACATCATGATTCATTTGAAAATGCCTATCTTTTGATACTAATATCCTCCTACAGTAAGACAAGTAGCCGTGTCCCTTTAATAGTAAAACATAATTTATTTATAAAAGCTCATTGCGTGGGTACGTAAACTATGAATTAAGCTTACCTTTTCCAATGAGAGATCTCCACTTTCTATCGCTTTGAATGGATATAGGGCTACCACAACTTTGGTTCTCTGCTTCTCCTGTGAACAAAAGTTACATTCACCTATTTGTGTTATTTTTTCTTATTGAATAACCAAACTGAGGCGGGCGAAAATTAGGGCATGGCTTTATATCCCAAAATTGACAATTTAAATGTGGTCATTTAGAAAAGATATTTTTTTTAAATAATTTTTTAACCCAGAGACAGTTTCAGTCCAGCTTCAGCGTACATTTTGAATAGAATTGTAAGTGTAATTTAAAATCTGCATTAATAATAAGCCACTATACCTATGTTTTTTGCGTAAAGTTCACCCACAGGCTGCCCGTGTTTTAAGGATTGGCAGTAAGTTTTGAAAAGCGTCACCTTAACCTGAGCCGTACAACGCGCAAACCTGAGCATTAGCTTTAATTTGCTGGACAATATATTATTGCTTTATTTCAATCACCTTCAATTTTGGAATAGAAAGCCATACAAAAAAATCTTAATTAACTAGCTCTCAGATATATGCGAAGTAATTAAGGGAAATTAAAATTGCCTGGCAGTTGGGCACAAAAGTTTAAAATAATAATAAAAAAAATAAGGAGGTACTTACAGCAGCATTTTGTGTTACCTTTGGCTTGGCGGACGGCGTGCCTGGAGGAGCGCCGCCTCCCCCTGGCATCGTGACAGCCGCCGTGACGGCTAAACCAACCAAAATTTTATTTATTTTTCTTTGAAACTTGTTACAACTTGAACAGTATTTTAATTAAAATGTTGTTATTTGCACAAGAATAAATAATGAGAAACTACGTCTAAGTTAGGCCGAGCCAGTATTGCAATTCACTTCCCAAAAATTATGACCAATAATTTCAATACATAGTTGGGTATTATAATAATTTATTGAAAACCCGCCAAGTGCGTAGTTGCACGTCACAATTGGCATATTTTGTTTAATGATATATTAATTGAGTTTACGGATAAACGGTTAAAAACGGGCCCACATAGGAATTTTTACGCAATTTTCCTTCTCCAAGTACATTTTACAGGTTGGTCGACTATTACTCGTTATCTTGTAAAGCCTACTTAGCTGTGACAGTTTTCCTTTTAAATTCGTTATATAGGGTCCCATCAAAATAGGTGGACAAATTTTAACACAGCGTTCAGTAAGTATAACCAAAGATATCCAAGCGAAACAAACACTGAAGTGATTTTATTTTGACCTAAAATATTTTTTTTTTCGGCACACTAGAATAAACACATTCACTATGGTAACGTGTGCCTGTACATTTTTTGTAGTATCCGAATTATGAGACAACAATGGAATGGATGTGTTTATGCATTGGGTAACCAACATTTTTAGTGTATTCTCGTTAGCTGTTTTTTTTTCGTGTAAGTCATTCAGACCACCAAAATAAGGACACTGGTAAAAAAAATAAGTAAAACTCATAAGATCATTTTACTTATTTTTTTTTACCAGTGTCCTTATAAGTTTGACCATCTATTTTAATGGGACTTTATATATTCTACTGCCATGAATTTTTTAAGTCTCCAAAAACTACCGTTTAGCTGGCAGAGGGGGGGGGGGATACTCTAACAAGAAATTAGCACTTTAAAGCTTAATATTTCAATTCTCAATTCTTTATTGCGTACCAGAATGTATATAGTTGGTAGGAAAATAGATATATGTCACAATTATGGACCCTGTCGGGCAAATCATAGATCAAGTAGGAGAGAGGAGGAAGAAAACTGGGTGTTCAATGTGATAACTTTCATTATTAGTTAAGTAGGTAGTTAGTAAGTAATAGTATTTGATTGATACATATTTAATTAAATTTAAGAATTAAAGTTATTGATTTATAAATAATATACATTTATTTATTTAGTAACATTTCAAAAACAATTTATTTTTTAAATTATTCATTTTAAAATTAATTTTTCGTATAATGAGCAGGTATCTTTGATTGATAATAATAATAATAATAAAATAGCTTTATTTATTCCACAAAAAAAAGAAAGAAATTCATTGCAATATATGATAGGGTTGCCAATTATTGTTAACATTAAAATTGAATCATTTCACCATACAATAATAATAATAATTTCATAATAAAATCTTTGATTGAAGTTACTTGTAATTTATCATTTAAGTATTCGCTAATACTATAGTAGCATTTGCTTACCAGGAAAAGCTTCAATTTATTGACGAAAATATTATATTTATTTAAATTCTTTAGTATTTCGGGTAACTTATTAAATACGTTTTTATGGACATGACAAAGCCACTATTGGAGTGCATTTTTAGTCACGATGTTGTTGAGTTTAGTCTATTTTTATGTCTTAAAATTATTTTCATTTGTATGTCCTCTCATTTTGAAAATAATTCTGGGTTTACGCATGAACTTTCAAACTTCAAATATATAGAGACAGGGTAGGGGTAAAAACTTTAATTCTTGAAAATGGGGTTTACAGCTATCGATGACTTCAATTTTCTTCAAGATTCTAATTTCGCAAATGGATCCTTAGATGAAAAAATGTTTTCGCACATTAATATTTTTTAACGACCTATGCAACGATACCCCACACCATGGGATAGACGAAAAAAAAACGTGGTTAATATGTATGTCACCAGAAAATGGCAAACGCCGTAAGATTGTAAACTATCGCGTGAAATTGTAAACTATTTTTTCTAAATAAGACCCAGATATACACTGGTCATCACAAAAATCGGCCCACCCTGTTTTTGCACTACTACTTGTTATGGGTTCATAAATAACAGGTTTCGAACTGCTCTATCTATTTGTAGGGTCAGATAAGACGTTTGACATATGGGTACCATAAATCTTAGTGCATTTTAGGGTCCTTAAAACAATTTTTTTATCATAAACTGTTCTTAGTGCGATTTTGCTTGTTTATGTAGAGACACAGTTGAGCGTTATATCTCTGCCGGAACAAAGTTTAAAACGGTGAAATTGTTAATTACGATAATTTTACGGACTAACACTGTATTTTTGATCGATTTTGTTTGAAAATTATGGATACTACTGAAGCTGAGGCTGCTCAAGTTGTGATCCTACTGCAACAAGGCTTAAGTCAACGTGTTGTGGCCCGCAGTTTAAATCTGAGCCGATCAGCGGTTCGGCGAGTATACCAAAGGTTTCTGGAGACTGGCGAGTATCGGAGAAGACCAGGATCAGGAAGACAAAGGGTCACAAATGAGAGAGATGATCGATTTATAGTGACATCAGCTCTCAGAAATCGTCACCTTTCCGGTGTTGACCTTCAGCGACGCTTACGTGAAGTGCGCGGGGTGGCAATAAGTGACAGTACCTACTGTGAGACGGAGACTTCGTGAACAGAATTTAAGACCACATAAGCCAGCAACTGGACCACAACTGACCACAGCTCATCGACAAGTGAGACTTCAATTTGCGCGGAATCACCTCAACTGGACTATAGACCAATGGGCATCAGTTCTCTTCTCTGATGAGAGCCGCATGACTTTATACGGTTCTGATGGGCGTCGCAATGTCATGAGACGACCAGGAGAGCGTTATGCCCAGTGCTGCATACAAGAAACCGTCAGTTACGGTGGAGGCTCGGTAATGTTTTGGGGTGGTATTTCTTTGACTGGGCGCACCGAGCTTGTTTTTATCAGCAGGGGTGCTCTAACTTCTGCACGTTACATAACGGAGATCCTGGAAGATCATGTGATGCCTTATGCTGGTTATATCGGAGAAGAATTTGA
>NDFZ01004884.1:114125-160287 GCA_002192655.3 Mamestra configurata
ACTGATTCCACATAACGAGTCTTTTAATAAGTACGCTGTAGACGAAATGGCAGTACAACATGGGATCACAGTTTTAAGACTGCCCCCTTACCATTGCGAGCTAAACCCTATCAAATTGATATGGGCGCAGGTCTTTACCTGCGCCCATATCAATTTGATAGGGTTTAGCTCGGGGCATGTAGCTCAAAATAATAAAACCTTCAAATTGACAGACGTGAGAAATTTATTTCAGGAAGGCATTCAAAAAATTACGGCTACCGAATGGTCTAAATGCGTATCCCATGTTGTCAAAGAAGAGGAAAAAATGAGTAGGCTAGATATGTTAATTGACAATATCACAGACACATTTATAATAAATGTTACAGAAAGTGACAGCGATAGCGATAGCGATGACGGCGACAATTTATAAAATAAATTATTACCATAATACATCTATCTGTTTTATTTGTCATGTTCCTTCATTATCACACTTTTTTATTTATTTCACACACAATTATAAAAGAAAAGTCTCAGATCGTTAATTAATCGTCAAAACTAAATTATCGGTTCAGAAATATTTAATTTCCTGATATACTTAGTTTACGAGAGTAAAATTATAAACGAGAAGAATCGATCCGGAAATATTCCATTTCCATATCGAATAATTTCGCAACGTCACTATTTAGTACTTGTCATAACGTTGCAACACTGAAATTGTCAAATCTGGAATCGAATTAAAAATCCGAGTATAGTCAAGATTTATTAAAATCTTACGGAGTATGCAATTTTCCATGTATATCCATACCAAATTCCCACTTTCTAGTGCTAAGCATCTCTGAGCTAAGCCACGGACAGACGGACGGACAGGGCGTAACTATAAGGGTTCCTTGTTGACTACGGAACCCTAAAAGGGATCCGATTCAAAACGTTACCAAAAATTATGTAATCAGGAAGGATAAACGCTCACCCAAATAATGTAAAAAGACTGATAACATAGCTAGGAGTTTATATTTTTAGTTTTAAATCAACTTAGTTGCAAAAGCAAGCTGTGGCTTCCTGTAAATGAAGGAGTGCACAAATCTAAATCGTCTTGTCGTCGAAAATTTTAATATTTTTGTGTTGTAGAGGACACAACACAAAAATGATATCTATACTTAATATTTTGTTACTCAATCACGTCAGAACGGCTGAACGGATCTTGATGAAATTTGGCTCAGAGGTAGATTATAGTTTTTATGTTGATATTAATTAGATCTATTAGATACTTTTTATCCCGGGAGTGTGTTCCCTTGGGATAAATTTCGACATTTACGCGGGCGGAGCCGCGGGCGGCAGCTAGGTAGTAATTAAATACACTCAACATTTGTGGTGATCATTTATCCGTTCTTGGTAGTATAGTGTACAAAGTAGCACATTTACCTGGTAATCGTTTAATTAAAATAATAAAACCACTAGACAAAAATAAAGGAAACAATTTTGAGTAAAAATGGGTTTAGAAAGATAACGTCTTTCTCCAAAAACCTTACCACTAAAAACTTATGATAGCACTGTTCGTCCTACTTGCTGCTCTAAAACTAAATATAATAAGTCTTCGTTTATTGTTTATTAGTCTTCTTTTTTTTAAATTACATTGAATCAGGTGAATGCGAATAACACCTCCAAAATGGCCAGTTTTCCTTTACAAGAAATCTTGTTTAAGAGCCGTAAAACTACTCATTATGCTAAGGCCACGGAACTATTAATACTTTTGACAGAAATTATCATAATAATGCAACGATAAGCACTAACAACATTGAATGTTGTTACAAGCTAAATTTTACCATATTAATAATGTAGATTTTTTATAAATATCAACAATAAATACAACATTAAATGCCATTAACATTTAACAGGTATAAATCGACAAAATATTCAGCCTCTACAAGAAAATATTAATTTGGGATGTTGAAGTTAGGCTGCGGTTCTTGTTAGAAAGTAAGTACGATAACCTTAAAAGAGATGGTTCGATGTCTTAATTTGACATATCAACAGTCCATCGAACACAATAACAAACCCATTCCAGAACGAATGTCTTATAGCTAAGGCATTAAGAGTTGGTGACCTATATCCATGGCACAATTAGCACTATCCTCAAACACTGTGATATCAAAACACTGCACAGTATAACTTCTGTAGGCATTACACAAACGCATTACATTACACCTGACCAAGACAAGAAAGTGAGTGCAACGAGACCAGTGAACGCAACCGATGGCGACGAGGCCAAATAAATAGAGGTCAGACGAATTGTACCGTACCCTCTAGAGCCGGGAGGAACGACGCTAGGGAAAGACATGGTATTTTTGACTTCTTCTTAGTGACCATTGGTTCGTCTTCGGGTTTACTCGGCAACATGGGAACGGGACTTGGGACCGGACGTCCGCGCGCGACACCTCGCTCCGACTGCCACAAACGTGTCCAAGCAGCGCGGCGAAGCTAAGGCGCGCGACATAACGGTGCACCCGATACGGCACGTAAAACGTGAGTCAGACAACTTTTATTTGTTGTAACTCTTTACAAGTTACCAATAAATAGTAAAATTATTGTGCAAAACCAATAGCTTATACGTGGTTGTTCATGTCTTGTGCTCATTAGATACAGTCTACGTACTAAATACTCATTTGACAAACAATTTAAGTCGTAATAAAAAATAAAGTTAAGTTATTAACCTTTGATTGCCAGAGCATAAACGCATCGGCGCAATCACATATTTGTGACGTTTGGTACAGGGCTCTCAATTGCTTGTCAAGTATACGTGACAATGGCGTTCAAAACGTTAAAGTATATTTTAAGTTCTCTAATATAATTTTACACTGTGTCTACATCTTTGATACAGATAGAATTTCTTCTATCTGTATGTCTTTACTTTTTTAAGTATAATTAAAATATAAATATTTCGAACAACAAAACAATTCATTTATACTGCTACAAACAATAAAAGTGTTTTAAAAGATGTATGATATTAAAACACTTTCCAACGTTGTGCTACGTATAACCCCACTATATTGTATGTTAGGCCCCATTAGTACTCAAAAGACCCTACAAACGACCCTGCATACGATAGCCCATGGAGAACAAGGCTTTATAGTAGTCGAGACGAGGAGCGAGGGCTCAAAGATGGTCGCGCTCGGCCTACATTCACCATTCGATGCGCGAGCGCAGGCGGTACGCGCTCTCCCTTTCGCTTGCTGGTTTCTTGGTACGTGTAAAGGAGACAGGTGATTTATACGTACGTCATTAACGGCAATTGACTCGCTCGGAGATTATACCATCTTCAACAGAAGCCTTGCGATTGCACTGGCCAACTGTTTTTTGTAGTGTTATCTCGAGTAATCAAAATAGTACTGTTTATGAACATTTTACTATGTGTGTGTATTATTTGTGTTTTTATTACTATTTTTGTATGGTTTGTTTCTTTTTTTTAGGTATTTTTTTGTTGTTGCCATTAGGTATATATGAGATATAAAAATATGAGTATAAAGTTGTTTTATTTTGGGACCAAATAGAGAAAGGTATCAAAGCTAAAATCGAAATATACCAGTGGCAGTTTGTAAGGAGCTGGAAAGTCCATGTGTCACGGACACTTGACAAGATTTTGATGAAATACTAAGAAGCATCAGTTAAGGAGTTAAAACCGGGGAGTCTTAAAGTGGAGTAAGATAAAAATACTTCTAGGTTAACCATGATCCATTGTTGATCAACATCGCTTACCCATGGGTAAAACAGTGACCATACGCCTATCAATAATAATAAATCCAAGTGCCTCGACCAACACCTGAGGAGGCTCTCAGACACGACGCGTATTGTTAGGAACTTCCTAACAATACGCTTCGAGTCCGAGAGTGTTCCTTCGCCTCTCTCAAGAGCCCCGACCACTGGTGGCTTGGACCCTGTTACCGATACCGATGGGCTAACTATTTCTGAAATATTTTAATGTTTCTAATATGTACCTAAACAGAATGTTTAAATGGAATAAAAGTTAAAAAAATTGTACGCACGAGTTACGTCGTTCGACAGTCGATTATCCTGTGGCGGCACGAGCAGGTCAAGGTCTGACTCGATGAGGGTCCAGAGGTCCGCAGCCGTGCACCCGGGGGCGGCGCGTCTCTCCGCGTCACAGCAGCTCCAGCGGCGCGCAGACCACGCGCCGGGGTGGTACCGATTTCGACGCCCAGTTACTGTGCACACTGTAACCCACCAACCGCCTTAACACTCTAATTTACTTATTCTCCTGATCTGTCTCATGGATGTCCAGACTTCAGGTTATGACTTATTATCTTGTCCTATCTAATTAGGGGTTGCCTGACATACAGGTCTTGAAACAAACTTCGGAATGAGTCTTCCACAAATAGTCTATGTTACCCCTAAAATTATAACAGTGGTTTGAGAAATAAAATTCTATTCTTTATGTCATTCCTAATTATAAAGCCATCTTCCTCCATAACATTTCTCATGTCTCTTTCTCTAGATTTTAGTTTTTGAACACATGAGCATAGCTATCCTTAGATGCAAAGTCCATATCCGCCTTATTAATAAACGTAAAGTACAGTTGTGTCAAACTAGATCCCTAAAATGTATGTCTGGTTGAAACCTGAAACTTTACTTTGCGTTTATCAATAAGGGGATAAATTAATTATATTATCTTATGCATACCGAACTTTAGAATACAGCCTAACTTCTCAAATACACGGTATACAATAGACTTGATATACGTAGAGCGTACAAAGTTAACAATGGGTACAGATTGTCAGGTACAGCGTTTACCTACGTCAGTCGTAATAAACGACATTATGTAACGGTGGGTGGGTACGTACCCGATCTGATTGTGTGGATCCACTGCAGGCGTTCCGTGTGGTCACCGGCGACGAGGTAAAGTGTGTAGTCTGTGTTTTGTTCCGAGTACCCCACCTGACCGTATACACGTGAGTAAGTTTTTTTTACATACATAATGAATGAGTTTTAACTGACATTAGTTTACAAATAAACAGTCTATTAAAACATTACATCGTAAAATATACGATTAAGTATGTTACTACATTTGATATATTATTACCTGAAAGGGATATCTATAAACGGGGCTCTTCTCACCGTCACCCTCGGGTATGTGCTTGCTCAGCTCGCCCAACTGCGCTTGCTCCACAGTATGAATCGCGCCCGTTTCGATGCGCCCGCGCTCCTTCCGTTTCTATCACACACGACAAATAAACCATTTTAAAATCGGTTTGAAACGTATTTTTCACAATAGAACAAACAATCGACAGCCTTTCGTCACACCCCTCAATAGAATATTTTAATAATTTTAAGATTCAAGGAAGTTGCCCATTCAACGATTCAACGCACAGCGCTAGCTCACCTTACTACAAACGTTATGAGCGTCTTTCCACTGGCAGTAACGTCCTGACGTCAACTAGTCATTAAACCGAGGTTATATTCGATTGTTTAAGTGTATAAATGACCGCGACTATACCACACACTACCTATATGAATAACATAATTAGATATAATTAAGCTTGGTGTTGGTTATGCGTGTCTTGCGAGCTAGCCTGAATCAGGCGCTGTCGGATGGCCAGTTTTAGTTATTTAAAGCATAAGTATTTAAGCAAAGTAGTCCTTCGAAAATATAAGAAGCGACGACACGATTAATTAACTTTGATACATACGTATATCATCCACTGTGACCTAGATAAAGTTTACGATAAAGCTTGGAAAAAAAATCAAGTTAGAAAAGTTACAGCTTAGCATGATAGACAGGATGTACAGTGCGTATAATGTCGAGAAATGGGGTAGCCGGTCGAGAAACCAAGAACTTAATGCTCAATATAGATAAACGTACGATATATAGATAAGATATAGGTACTCAAGATAAATATACCTAATGCACAAAAATAACTATAGGCAATCTGAACTTATTGAATGTGATTTGAAGAATGTGAAAGATTAATATTAACAAGAAATTATGACTATCATCTTCGTAGAAAATATTATTTTTTCAACAAAGCTCTCTTTTGTGTGACCATTTCAAAAGTTTCGTTTTCGAAATTATTATAAGAACAGCGACGATGTTAATCACATAAGCTTCAATAACATTTAAAATCCAATTAAACATGCACAAAAGAAGTAGTTTATGCTGCAGTTCTCACTAATTGAATTCTGGTCGGAACTGAAAGCTCGGATATTTTTCAGAGCCAAGCTCCAATTTCGCTGATGCGTGAAAATTTCCATATTCACTGGCACTCCCCACTGAAATTCGATATTTTCATGCAACTAGAGCTGGGAAAAATGAAAATTTAAAAAATACCCTATAACAAACTTAAAAAACATCTAGTTTTAATCGTCCTTTAAGAAAGGAAAAGAAATGATCAACAAAATTAACACCCTTGTATAGTGTAGGTTTGCGTAAATGTTCGAGGAAAGTACATTAGTAAGTAGGTATGGATGACGAAGCTAATATATATAGATACATTAGTGTGTCGGCTAGCAAACCACGATAAGAGCAACGACTGGGCTGGCGCCATGCCAACCGGCTAGCGAGCAGCCCTCTAAGTAACACACTACACCAATTACCGACATCACAACCTGTCCCGGAACACTTAACTTATTTATGCGAAAGCGTTCGCAAACATTTTACACATAGCAAAATACTTGTAAAACATATTTTTCAAATTGAACTGTCATTTTGTGAGAATTATAAATTCCGACTGTAATCGAACATCCCGTTCAGTAAAATTGATGTCGAAGAACGAGTTCATCAGTACAAATGCAGATTTTCTATCGAATTTGCGTCACGTCAGATGAATTGATCTAATAACACCCTGAAAGCGCACAACGGTCGAGCACCGGGTTGCGTAATGAATCAAATCACTGAGTTGATTTCCTGCGGGGGGATATACAGCTCCGCTTACAGGAACACCCGACAAAACTATCTCCGATATTGTCGATTGATCCGAATGATATCGTGCACTTCGTGTTATGATGTTTCAAAACCATCTATTTAGATTCATTAATGTTACCTATCTCTCAATAACTTAATTGCTTTGATCAAATTGTATGCAACGTGTACAGTATGATTATGTTAGTCTCATTGTGCATAATTAATTAATTAGTGGTTAATAATGTGCACTGCACCGAGATAATCTGCAGATATCTAGACAGATTCGTTAGCGTGGGAACTAGGAAGGCGTTGGATATCATAAGTTAGGAATTGTCTTGTTTTATTGTATTTCCTTTCCAATAATTTGCTGATGGTTTATTATTCTTCAGTATCATATGATACTTACAAGCTAGAGCTTTGTTAGTAAACCCTCTTGGAGCGGTTGATTCATCTATAATATAAAACAAAGTCGGGTTAGTTATACCATTTATAACTCAAGAACGGTTGGACCGATTTTAAAGATCTTTGGTTTGTTGGATTTGTCTTTGTCTCGAATAGCAGAGTAACTAAAAATTAAAACATTGGAAAAATTAAAGAAAAAAAATATACAAAAATCTTTTTTGATTACAACGCCATTTCTGAAACATGACACATAAACAAAACATGGCAAAAAATATTCTGAGGCGGTACGAAGTTCGCCGGGACCACTAGTATCAATATAAATCTTAAAACTAGCAGTAATGGGCTAACCTTTTATCTGAAGAGTTGAAACATTCAAAGCAGTAAGTAAGATTCTTTGAAGTGAACTGAAACAACACAGCACAGAAGAGAGACGCGGTTGAGTCGGTAGAGTGAACCTTTTTAAAAAAATTAGCGGGCGTCGGAGGGCTCTCCATTAAAATTGCTCACATAACGAGGGACCACACGCGGCATGACGGTACATACATTACTGCAAGAGGGGTTGACGCTACTCGCCGTGGGGACCGGGGAGTGATTGCCAAGTCTATTTAAGCGCGGGAGGGCTACGACACACTTTTTGTTTATTTTACTGCACTTTTCGAGCTTTCTGTTGCTGTGCAGAGTTTAATATATCAAGGAATGTCAGTGAATTCTCTTTGCTTTCTTTATATTTGGTTGAGCGTACTTTAGATTTAGAACATATAATTTTTGTCTTTGCAGATATTTGGTTTTTGTATTTTGCATCCTTTTATATTTTATTCCAGATATTTACGAAAATTCTATCAAACCAGTCAAATCAATTCTATAATATTTGGCTATTACTGAAAAACGCGCAGGAGCCTTAAAAAACTTTTCAACAGAAGACGTTCAGTTTTATGAGTGAAGATATTTTTATTTCTTACACAAAAAAAACTTTCTAAAGAATAGTATACTTATTTAAGTTTGTATGAAGTTCTAAACATTGAATTCTTTGAAGTGTGTTTTAAGAAATATGAACAGAGTTGAAGAAGAAGTTTAATTTGTGCATTGAAGAATTCGCAATAACTTAAATAGGTTTGCCTTACAATTCTTATAAGTAATCAAATAATTTATCATAAATGGGATCTTAAATAGTTATTTAAGAATTTAAAACGGTATCGAAAAAGACTACTCAAAATAAATCACGTATAAAATGTAGTCTCAAAAAAGTATAATAATTTCAATAAAATTATTATACTTACACATTTAGGTATAGTAACAAAATAATAAAACAAATAAATGAACACTCAAGTTCCAGCAAAAGGCTGGACAAACTGATTACGGTAATTGAAGCTACCTACCTATATATCAGACGCCGCTATCGAACATCAAACGGTCACGGAAAACGCTAAATAATGAAACACAAAAGCAAAGCGTCATGTATCAAAATACCACGAGGTATTATTTAATCAGGAATAAAAACTCCAATTTAGGATGTGTATAAAAGTGGTTTTTGCGTAGGTGGAAACTGAAAAAGGAATGCGCACGTATTTGGCCACCGGTTCGATGTCTCAATAACACCAAAAAGAGAGATATTGGTAACACTATGGCATGAAAACCGTGAATGAAACATGATTAGTGTGTTACTTGAAGTGAGGAGTGTAGGTATGTGTGATTGAAGTGTAAGTGATTGGTATTTTACCAGCGGTGGTCGAGGTGCGGTGTGGGCCGGCGGCGGACGGTGTTGCGGAACTGCCGCGGCCGCCGCCGGGCGTCGCCGCGTCGCGCCGGACGACAGACACACCCAGCTCGCGCATGCGCTCCCACCCCACACATTCACCCCTACGTCCTCCAGCTTTCATTTAAAACATCGAACAAAACTAACATCAACTGCGCGTTCTACAGTTTTATTATTCTAAAATGCATTTAAGTTTGTCAAACTATTTTAATAATAGTTGAGTTGTAAATGTCAACATTATCTATTTATAGTATTATTATGCAAACGACTTCATCCATCAGAATAGGTACTAACAAATGAAACTGTGAAGTGCAGATAGAATAGTAGGTAGGTCACCTAAGCTTAGCTAAACAAGCCATCTGATCGTAATACCCACATGAGTTTCACGCACGAGTTGGGTGTCCATCACTTCAGACCAGTAATGTGGCAGGAGACAACTTAACCACTGTAATCGCATTTATGCAACCTAATTGAAGTTCTATAGGTTTTAGACTAGTAAATTTAGCTATGTTATATCAAGTTGGACCGCAGGGGATGAAAAATATACCAATGTGTAGGGAAAAATTCCCTGATTATCATAATCTAAATGTTTAAGCTGCACGTGGATCGGATAAATCATAATTACTTAATTAAAAATTAATGTGAAAATTTTTAAATTAGGAATTAAGTACCGAAAATTTCTGCAACTTTTGGTGAAAAAAAAAATTTATCAGCTTGTAGGTTTCATAATTCCCTTTGATACGGAGTTAGGAATGCAGGCAAAATAATGTACCGTTTACCTATTTACAACTAGCTTTTGCCCGCGACTTCGTCCGCGTGGAATAGTTACCTACTTTGGGCAGCCATTTTGTTTTTACCACAAGTACAAATTTTTCAAAAGCGCTTCAACATAAGTCTATTTAATTTTTATCAAGTTCCTAAATACAAAAGTATATGGTTTCATCTTGAATAATGGCGGACTCCTATACAAACTTTCATCCCCTATTGGAACCCCTTCAAGCCCATTTCTCGCGACAAAAGGTAGCCTATGTCCTTTTCCAAGGTCTTATCTATCTCTGTACCAATTTTTATCAAAATCTGTTCAGCGGTTTAAACGTGAAAGCGTACATAAACGCTTTATTTCCAACGAAAAGTAAAATGATAAAGTTGTATAGTTCTTTTTAGGGTTCCGTAGCCAAATAGCAAAAAACGGAACCCTTATGGATTCGTCATGTCTGTCTGTCTGTCCGTCCGTCCGTATGTCACAGCCACTTTATTCCGTAACTATAAAAACTATACTGTTGAAACTTGGTAAGTAGATGAACTCTGTGAAGCGCATTAAGATTTTCACACAAAAATAGAAAAAAGAACAATAAATTTGGGGGTTCCCTATACTTAGAACTGAAACTCAAAATTTTTTTTCATCAATCCCGTACATTTCTACGGATAGGTCTTCAAAAATTATATTGAGGTTTCTAATATATTTTTTTTCTAAACTGAATAGTTTGCGCGAGAGACACTTCCAAAGTGGTAAAATGTGCCCCCTTCCCCCCCCCCTGTAACTTCTAAAATAAGAGAATGATAAAACTAAAAATATATATTATTATGATGTACATTACCATGCAAACTTCCACCGAAAATTGGTTTGAACAAGATCTAGTAAGTAGTTTTTTTATAATACGTCATAAATCGTAAACCGCAATTTACCTTTTATTCAATCAACTCAAATTTAAAAATAATAAAAAAAACATTTAATTACATAAACATGTTACTTGCTGCTACGGAACCCTTCACGTGCGAGTCCGACTTTACAAATGTCCACCCACCTTTTCACCCCCTTAAAGGATGATTTCTGGGATAAAAACTTTCGTATCGGGACTCAAACTATTTTATCAAAATCGGTTCAGCGGTTTAAACGTGAAGAGGTAACACACACACACACACTTTCGCATTTATAATATTAGTATGGATTACGTTTTTTAAGTTTTTTTTTTTCTAAAGTAAAGAATTAATTGTAAATTAAATAAACAGTGAAAGAAAGAAAGAAAATAAAGAAAAATATTTATTTCGGACTCGCACAAAACACACAGATAAATTAAAACTAACAGTCATAAAAAAATAACAGCAACTAGGACAGCATGAATTTAATATGTGCGAGGCCAAAAAGGTCCCTATCTCAGCATGTTATGCTGCGTTATTTAAAAAAAATATATAACTCAGCGCTGGTATTCTGATAGGGCCTGTATTGTTTTGTCAGTGCATTATTTTGCCTGCATTCCCTCCGTATCAAAGGGAATTATGAAATCTATGAGCTTATTTTTTTTTCACAAAAATTACAGAAATTTCGGGTAATTAATAATTAAAGTGGATTTTCAATCTTTTCCCATTAGTTTTTAACTAATTATAATTTTTATCCATGTGCAGCTTAAACATTTTGACATGATAAGCAGGGGACTTTTCCTTAAACATTGGTTTTCATCCCCTGCGGTCCAACTTGATATAACACTATAAATAAAATCTATATTGACTGATTTCAGTCGGATTTGATAGAAATTAGTCTACAACGTCCCCATTTCAGGGACACAGGCTTCCTCCTTTTGAGAGGGAAGGGTTTTATTAGAATAAGGTAAATAAGTTAAGATGTTGTGGTAACAAAAACCATCAAAACTCACTCTAAACTGAGTGGACTTTGCCCTGTCTGTTTCGAGAAATTGTCCTGCTTGCGCCGATATTATGTAATTTAAGTACCTATATGAGTTAACTTTACGAATCAAATTTCCTGTTTTATTTAAGCATCGTTAATTCCGATATATCTCGTAATTACCGTCACCATCTATTGTAGTTTTACAGGTTGGAACAAATCCGCTGAGCAAGAACCCAGTATTTTTGCTCTCAATATTTTTAACCCAATTTAGTAATTTGTCTGGCGGTTTACCACGGCGAATGCTGACATTTGTGTTCATTTAACAAGGTTTACATGCTTTCCTAAGAAAGGAGTCCCGTGTTTTCTTTAACTTTCTTTGAGAAGAAACATAAGCTTACTTTTTTAGTGTGAGCGGTCGGATAGCAGTGAAAATGAAGAGCAAAATTTGAACTCAAAAACATGTAGTTACTAGGTAAAGAGTTAACCGATGGCGCCAACATACCCTAAGGCAAAGCGTACGTTCCCAAAAAGTCCCGAGGAACCTTCAACGCTGTTTGAGCATCACGATATATTATGGTTGCCTATAATAAATGCCTCGAAGGTCCCTCATGACATCGTTAATTTTTTCCCAATGTTTAACCGTTTGTTGTAGTAGGTACAGCTATTTATCCACGACTCCCACAAATAACACTGCCATGGGTGACACTTGTCAAGTTCCAGAGACAGTCCGACTGCTCTACCTTAATATGATTCAATAAAGGTACCTCTAAAACTAAAATGGGGTTAGACTGACCACGTCTGCCGTATGTCTGATGAGCCGTAGGCCAAAGCTAGTACGCAGTGGCCCCCTGATACAGCGACGCAACGCCGCAGTTGACCACGAAGGGAATGGCGGGACGAGCTAGTCAAAATGAAATTAAAAAACTATTAGTGGATATTTTACCCAGTTTTTAAAAATATTGAGATGGAAGGGAAAAGACTACCTCTTAATTACCTAGCTAAAGGTGTGAATCGAAAAGAGCAAGAGTTCTCTAAACAGCTCGCATAGCACCTGGCTATTAGCCGACATAGCTCTCGACGACTGACCGGTGGTAGGTGAAATGGTGGTCTAACGCACTGAGCGAAAGGTAACATTAGCGACCATTTATGAGCTTCATCTGATTCATGAGTCGTTTGATAAATACAGATGTACGTCCTATTAAAAACAGAACGCAAGTAATAATAAAAGGGAACCTACGTCTGCAGTAAAAAGTCTGGGACTAGTCAACTACTAAGATAGACTGACGTAGCAGCGTGGCTTGCTGTGAGCTTGCGGCTCGACTCTATATGGAGAATAAATTAAAAGAGTTACCGAAATAGAGTCAACATTGTGTAAGTTGTCATAATATTAATTCTAAGACTTTACAAGTGACAATCAAAACTTGTGCCCAACACAACTTGCGGGGGAACGAATATTTTCTCTAGCAATTGGCACAGGTCACTGATTTTTTTTTCTGAAAATCCGTAGTCACAATATGGGCAATGGGCATAGTATGATTCGGAGGAATGGGAAACCTGTCGTAAGCAAGGATTTGAGTAATTGAGTATGAATGCTATAAGGGTAGAGGAAGACCAAATAACTATAATTGGACTGTATGATATGGCGAGAAAGGAGGTGGTAATTGAGATGATGGCGTTAAGAGATGTGTGGAAATAGCAGGCCAGGAGGATGATCGTCTCCAATCGCTGAACACGCCCCGCGATTCTGAGCTCTATGGCAAACATACATAACTCTACCTATGTTAATAATTGTTCCGACCGAATTTAGATCAAAGTAGCCAATCTCAACAGAGATTAGCCAAGTACGCAGGTGATATTATATTTCACAAGTGTGTGCCCCAACTCTGGTATACTGTGTTCCTTTGCTCTCATCTGATGGGGCAGCAATCCGACGCGACCGGGGAGAGATCGGACGCAGGACCAACGAGTTTATGCGCTTTCCGAGACCCGGTGTAGTCACACCACCAACTTACCAACTCCGGACTGATACTGCAAAATTCCTAATGGAAAAACCCAGTTGCACTTTTTGCCCAACCCAGGAAATCTCTCAAAATATAAAGTTATAATCATAAGGCCGTTACTATTATTGGGTGACATACATAATGTAAGAAAGTTTCGTTTTTTGTACGATAAGACGGAGTACCAATATTAAGGAGTAGCCGTGTCGTAAAGTTCAAGCAAGCGCCACCAGTTAAAATGCCACTGAGCACTTTAATGCTCACTTAGCATCCAGTGGAGATGCAGTCTAGTTAAGACTCCGAGATTCATGTAATGTGTACCAAACTTATTAGGGAAAGTGGTAGCTTATTTTATTTATTTATTTATTTATTTAAACTTTATGTACAATAGTGGTACATGGGCGGACTTAATGCATCAAGGCATTCTCTACCAGTCAACCTTTGGGTTATTAAGACTATACTGTGGTAGGTGTACAATAAATAAAATTAAGAAACAAAATTGAATTTTAACATTTCGGAAAGAATATACAGATAATATATATACTTAATACTAATAAAATACATATATATGCTAAAATAATAAACTAATAAATATGATATATAATAATCATACCGATTAAGAGAATTCATAGTAATCATGACGAAGAAGATTTTCAACGACCGCATACGCCTCAGAGTATAAGTTATCGAAGAAGTCGTACATTGACATATTATTATAAAAGCAAGTGTCCAGATTTACGGGGGGTTAATTTTCGATTGTGACGCGATGAATTTGTTTGATAGCTTTTTAATTTATAAATATTACTTAACTTTTCGTAGTTTTTTTTTGTGGCCACGTAAGTCGCGCAAGCGTCGTAAACAGAAGATTGCTCAGAATTTTGTTGAAGTTTTTTGCTCCAAGCTTAAGAATAGTTTAGCGGGGGTACACTGAATGAACCAGCAATTAGCTCGTGAATCATATCTTGCGTTCGGTGCTGATGTTCAATTATTCCACTTGGCTGCCTACCTGCGTACTGGAATTCTTTTGTTATTACAACAACTAAGCTCTCCAACTTTTTGTTATCTAGAATGGATTACATTTTAAAGTCGTTTTTAAGATTAATCTGCGATGGCCTCTGATTCTATATTTCGAGCTTTTATTTGGGTGAATTTTAAAATTCGCAAGCATAGGGAGACGGAGCTCGCTAGGGCCCGAGCCTGCCAGTGTTGCGGAATTTGCTCGAAAGAGTCACCGCGATCCTACAACGCAAAGGGCTTTAGAAGGAACACGGATGGGTTTTAGTCAGTAAGAGTCTGACACGCCCTTCCGCGCCACCCAGAGCCCAGAGACCAAAATTGTAAGCGCGTGCAATGTAATGCACGCAAACACTGTGCCTATGTGTGTGTTGTACGGTCGGCAGCGGAGGGGTTATATATTCACAGCGTCTTTGTAAAAAATGCGTAATTTGTTAAGAAATATTGAAAATTTTGATCATATTTGGAATTAGATTTTGTAAAAAATATGGGTTACTTTGACTTTCAATATCTCCAGAGCCAATGCATGTACGGTCTAGAAAAAAAAAGTGCAATGCCAATGATGGGTATAATGCCTCTTCGTTTTCGTTAAGGGTCGTTTTACACCCAGTACATAAGAAAATTAATTACAAACGTGGAAAAGAGGGGGGCGCCACTATTAAGTTTCTGCCCCGGCTTGGAAAAATGATGATACATGACAATGGCGTTCAAAAGGTTAAGCTAGTTGGCTGCGACATATTATATACCACTTTTGAGACTTACTACATATTATATAATACTATCGTAGAATTTTTGAAAACAGATTTGTACAAATTACAATATTTCATCATTTCTCAGTATTTCTAACACATTACAATGGGATCTATTTTGAATTAACTTCTGCCAGCGGCTTCACCCGCGTGAAAGTCGAAATTTCTCCAAAGGCATGTACTATTTAAATTAAAGTATCTCATATCCACCCCGAAATTCTAAACTATGTCTGTGCCAAAATTCATAAAAACTTCTTGAGTGGTTTAGGCATGAAAGCATTGCCTCCTGTCCTCTTTTGACCTCTTTATGTCCTTAACAGCTGAATGGATTTCGATGAACTTTGGCACAAGTGTAGACCTTGTCGTCGGTAAGGACAATAAGAACATAGACTTGCTCCAGGAAGGATAGGATAATCATCGACTTTCATGCACATAAAGCAAAAGCTAGTAGTTTATTAAGGATAAAATCCTATTAGATACACACTGCTTTCTAAATTAAACAACTTTGAATTTTTAAAAGCCACAGGTATCAAAATCTTCTTATCATTAAGTTTTGTACTCCTTGACGATGAGGTTATTACATTATTACATCCTAAGTATAAATAGTACTATCTGCCTAGCCTTTTCCCAACTATATTGGGGTTGGCTTCCACTCAAACCGGATTCAGCTGAATACCAGTGTTTTACATGGAGCGGCTGCCTACCAGACCTCCACAAGACTTCAATCACTTGGCAAGACTGGAATCAGATTTTCTGGCTTCTGACAATCGGTAACAACTGCCAAAGATCTACAAATGACAGTCGGGACCAACGGCTTAACGTGCTTTCCGGGGCTCGGAGGAGTCTAGGTATGTTGAGATGGTCACCCATCCACAGACCGACTTTGGTAAACGTTGCTTAACCTTCAAGATCGACCCGTGGTTATTATTTAGCCACCAGCTCCTCATTATATCCTACAAATAGTAGTATTGGAAAAAAGGAAGTTAAGAAATAAAGAGAATTGAATGTTTAATTTTAGTCATTAGGTAGTACTATGTCCGTATCAGACATGAGCTTATTGTAATAAAATCAAAATCTATTTCCAACTGTTATTATTGAGAGGATTGGCACTATAGCAGATAACCAAATACAGGCTTTTGTCTAGTTGGGCTACATATTATGTTTTATTCATTTTTAAAATAAAAAGTATAGCAAACATACATTTTCTAGCCATTGCTATCCCAGAGCTGGGCAAAGGTCTAAAACTGGTGAAATGTGTTTTATCAGAATCAATATTGATGATTTCATTTATGTCTGCTAGTCATAACTACCAGACATAAATTACAGCAACATCTAAACAGAGTAATCAAATCTCATAAGACATTTGTTTTTAGATAGTGTTATCTCTAGTTAGTAAGCATGCGTGCAGCTTTACAGAATACATCCAATTGATATTTTGGGGATGCACCAAAATTATTTTACAAACAATTCAGTGAGTAGTTTTTTTTTTTTTTATTACTCGTACTAGTAGTGCAATTAGTAACACACAAATATTATTTATAATTCAAAAAAATAGTAAAAATTTGATTTTATATTTTTAAATAAATAGAAAATAAGTTGTTTAGGAGTGTTTGGTGTCACATAGGTATTTCTTGTATTATTCATCACATTCAATAAATGTACTAACTGCCATGTGAATATCACTTAGTATTGCTTACCTTACTCTTTAAGAAATGTCCTTAGCGGCACAAAAATGGAAAAAGATTGAATAAAAATTCATTAAATCTAAACTATTAGACAAGCTTTTTGATAGTTAAATTATAATAGCAACACATAATAATGAAAATTATGCGGACAAAATATAAAAAGCACTCATCATGGGCGCCGGGAGGGGGTGCAGGAGGGTGCAATTGCTTTCAATAAAATATACAAAAACATGCGAGATATATTAGACAAGCAGAATTTAGTAAAAAGAGACCCAGCAAATCCAAGACAAGGTACTTCGAGCTGCCTGCATACGGCCTTGCATCTGTCTTCTTTAGTTCTGGTCAAAAGAAAACCTATCCTATTCGAGGTGTGGTTTTAGTGATGCACCTCCTTGAAAATAGTCCTGCTAGCGCCCATGAAAGTACTGGTACTAGAGGCTCAACCATTGAGTTTTAAGGTAAAGATAGTTAGAATAATACTGTTGATAGTCAACATAAAATTTCAGAAGTAATAAAAGTAGCAAATTTAAATTTACCTCGCCATCTGTGTCATAATAAATAAGTGCTCGGCGAGTTAAGACCAGCCACCGTTCCTTGTAGTTTACCGGTGTAAATAGCTTTTTATTTTGTGACCTCTTCACCATAAACGTTTGTAGTATTACTTCATCGTCATCCTTTCCAGCCATTTTAACCCTGAAGCATAACAGAAAAACATGGTTTTTGAGATTAAAACTCCTGAAACAGCGCTGAGACCACTTTTAAAACACGTAAGACCATACATACCTTCAAACATCCAAATCCATCACAAAAAGATGAGTATCAGCAATGAACCAAAATGTAAGTATGTTGATGTTTTTTTTTAGGTCTATATTGCACTAACTGGTTCGTCATCAGTAGATAACACATTCAATTCAAGCAAAACTACATCCCCTAGCTATTTTCACTTTATCGAGTTAAAAACATTATCCCAAACCCGAAGCACGAAGAACGAGACAACATGAGTAATGAATGAATGATTGAATGGATTTAGTGTAATTATTTTGACAGACCAGCGAGGTTTTTTTTATTTACCCCGAAGGAAAGGCCTTTTGACCTATTGCCTTATATTTCGTTATTCTTGTGTTTTGCATTAGAATGCGGATGTAACACATTCTAATGGTTTTTGGAGTATGGTAACAAAAATATCGATTCGGTCTTCTCAAGAAGTTTCGGGTGAGGTAGTCGATACTTAATAATAATAATAAATAATAATCATTTATTTCAATCCATTTGATCATATTATAATAATAATATAATAATATCTTTCTCCACATATTTTCCACGTGCGTCGATACTTGAGACACAAAAGAACACCAATTTACATCACAATATCCACTAGGAATTAATTTACGAATAATTAAAACAGCCGCTAAACTTAACTCGAAAAAATCTTGCCAAAAACTTCCTGAACAGAGAAGGACGTCCACCACAAACGTATATCGTATAACGTGTATCGGATCATTCAGTTCCCTTCAAAATGATTGAGCTTTACTTTAGAACGGGCGCCGTCAGTGGAGACTGGTCATCCCTTAGTTGCCACTGGCTCATTTTAATATTTGATACTAAAAATCGTTTTATCTTTCTTTACATTGTTCTCAGATAAAGAAGCAACAAGGTTAATGTAACCAGGGTTTTTGTAAACATAAAATGATTTAAAAGAGAGTCCGTGGAGTTTCTTGCACGTTCTTCTAAATAGAGATCTACGCTTTGGAACGTGCAGCTTCATGTTTTTGACGGACCGACTTTGACAATTCAAAAGTACCTGATAATGGTTAATTTTAAATAAATGTTTTGACTTTGACTTTGAAAAAATAACCCAGACCATTATTTAAATAGGAAAATATGAGCAGACATAACAAAACACGTGCTCATTATGTTTTCATGTTCTCAAACATAATCAAACCAGTAATTAACTAGCAATTTGCTTGAACAAATCTCTATAGAAGCTCGTTCCCTATAGTACAGTAATAGCTGATCCACACACACTCCGACTACTTTTTTTTTTGGACGATGATCACTTGCAGGGCTGGTTACTCCGACTACTCTAGCCAATTAATCTTTATATTGACTTAAAAAGAGCCCTCTAACAGATTGGCAGTTGTTGCCAGTTACCGGTTTGGTTTAAGTTCGGTATTAAGGGTTTTGGGGGTCTTTAGGGGTCCGCTAGGGCCAGTGTCTCGGTTTGCGGCATTGTGCGAAATAATTACCGCGGCAATTCAAGGAACACGGATGGGTTTTATTCAGTAAGACTGAAAGCCCTGGGAGGGAGTGTTCAGAACGGGAGCAATAATTTCATGATTTCTCACCCCTAAAAACAGTTGGAGTTCAATATTAAGGGTCAACACCCCTCCTTACACCGAAATTCGACCAAGATTACTCCCGTGTCCAGCTTATTTTGACAACAGGCAGGACGTCAATGGTAACAAAAACCAGCAGTAACAAATACTTCCGGTTGGCAGTTCTGTTAGCACGTTGTCTGCTTGCTTTTAGAAACGCAAGTTTAAATGAGGCACGTTGTCTGTTTCTTTCTCACAGGGCTAGTTATTTGAACTGTCAAGATTATTTTATTATACATTGTCATTATAGAGTGTTTTAATAAATCCATCCAATCCTCACAATACAACAGCATACAATTTCACTAAACATATATTAACGGTTATAAACTCAATATTTTCTCGGCGTGAGACACCCGCTGACGCTAGGTAAGTAATAATAGACATGAATTTCAATACAATAGTGACAACCAGGCGTCGACTCACATCTTATGTGGCAGATATTTTCTTTAATAACCGTGCCTGGACAGCACCTTTATCAACCTGAAAATATGGGCGTTTGACGTATCTGCTACAACTCCTGCATGAGGGTTCTTACTGCCGCTATTGCGGCTTGCCCTATCCTGACATTCTGAAGATATCCAAGAGAAGGGGATTTTGACTACCCAAAGACTCCACATCAACCATCAATATATATACTTCTGGACACATCTATTGGCCCACCTTGTATTTTCAGTTTCGTTTGGTCCTAGCTAAAATTTTATATTAGGTCGAGCAAAAAGTTTTTATGCAGTTTTGAACCTGGCACATTCACAATTTCATTCAATAGTCTTTTTTTGAATTTCGAACACAGAATTTAAAGAAACAAAAGACAATTTGGAGCCTGTTTGTTGATATCAAACAATCGAATACTAAGAAAACTTGGTTTTATTGGTTTACTTGGATTTAATTCTTGAAAAAGTGATTGATATCTTTGGTTTTGCAACAAACATTACTTATTCTTAACATTAAGGTGAGGTTCTATCAATAATCTATGGATACTTCACCTGAAGTCGCCGCCCAAGCTGTGGCACTTATTCAGGCCGGACACAGCCAAAGAAACGTGAGTGCTCAACTTAATTTAAGTCGATCTGCGGTCCGAAATGTTTATCGGAGGTACCTAGAGACTGGCGGCTTTGTTCGTCGCCAAGGAAGGCCACGATCTCGGGTCACAACTGAAAGGCAGGATCGATTCATCGTGACGACCAGCTTGAGAAATCGTCACCTTACCTCCATTGAGATACAAAACCAACTTCGCGACTTCCACGGAGTATCTGTGAGCGCTCGAACTGTTCGGAGAAGGTTAAAAGAACGCGATATGGTACCACACAAGCCAGCTAATGGGCCCAAACTAACGCGAGCCCACCGAACAGCGCGCCTTCATTTCGCACGCAGTCATTTAAATTGGACACAGCAAGATTGGAGCCGTGTACTCTTTTCTGATGAGTCTAAAATTGTGTTACATGGCAATGATGGAAGGAAGAAGGTCTACCGACGTAAGGGAGAGCGTTTCGCACAATGCTGCTTTGAAGAGAGGGTTGCTTATGGCGGTGGCTCATGGACTGTCTGGGGCGGTATATCCGCGAGCGGCAAAACTCAACTTGAGGTTGTTACAGGACCACGGCTGCCAACATTAAATGCTGAAAGGTACATTCGTGAGTGCTTAGAACCTCACGTGATACCATACGCGGACTATGTGGGCCCAAATTTCCTTTTTATGCATGATAATGCAAGAGCCCATGCGGCCGGCATCGTCAGGGAATATCTTCGGGATGTGAACATCACAGTTATGGACTGGCCAGCCAGAAGCCCAGACATGAACCCCATTGAGCACATGTGGGACGAGCTAAAAAGACGTGTTAGGGCTCGTCAGCCAGTTGCCCAGACGATGCAGGAGTTGAAAACTGCCATAGAAGAGGAATGGGAGATGATCCCTCAAAATTGCATAGAGCGGTTGATAAACTCTATGCCTAATCGTATGAGAGCTGTGGTAGATGCCCATGGAGGCAACACGCGTTATTAAATTAAACCTTTATTTGATAAAACATGTTTTTTATTCAAAAATCAATTGCCTTTAACAAGGCGCATATCCGACTTGTTAGGCGTAGCTCCATGTCGTATGGTATTCTGAATTCAAATTTAAAACGGTAGGGGCCATCTAAACCTAAACTCTAAGGTGGGCCAATAGATGTGTCCAGAAGTGTATAAAATTCTTCCGTTACTGACTGAGTGACTGACAGACAACGTACAGCCGAAAATACTGGTCGTATGTGGCGGTGTAGGTTCCTTGAAGAGTGTAAGGGAGCACTAAGAGAGGGCTGCCCGAAATTCCTTTGGACCCGGGAAAAAGCTAGTTTACATTAAAAGACACTCTTCAAAGTTTGATATTTCTCATTGTTGAAGATACACTTTGGTTATTTTATTAGTTTGAGTATGAGTTTGAGCCAAATGTTCGAACACGTCAAATAGTGTAAAATTCTATTACTCTCCCACACCTACCTACTCAATACCTACTCACTTTCTATGGTGATAAAACTGGTAAACGGCAAAAGTGGATAAATGCAGTAAAAAAACATTGCAAGTATGAGTTTCAAAAACATAAATTACAAATAACTACTTTTTAAAATTACTAGTTTTTTAGTAATTACTACCAATTTAGAAATTACTAGTATTTATCAATACAAACAAATCTGTAAATAAACAAAACCTAAATTAATGTTGTTTCAGTAAACTTCAAAATAAACAAAAATACTTATTTCGACATAATTATTCTAATCGACTGGTACACATATTATAATGTTATTTTTTTTCTTTTTTTTTGACGGGGACCACTCGCAGTTCAGCACACTAAGGCTGGTTACTGCTTAACCGGACTATCCTGTGGTGGTCTACTTTAAAAAAAAAAAACGCTCCATACCTTGTTAAGTTTTGAGCATAGATATTAAGGTGGAAGCGCCAGGGTAGACCGCAAAATTCAAATTTTCTTATGTTTTTTTGCAATTTGTAAGTCAGTGTCAGGCTGTATGTTGATCAAAATATGATTCACGACTGTAACACGCATTTAATTTACAGAATTATAATCATTAAAATCACCAATACAACCCTCTCAATTAAATGGTTATTTTAAATTAGAATTTCGCGGGCTACCCTGGCGCTTTTTTTAATACGGTATTCATTCATTCACTCATTAATTTGCCAGTCTCCGAGGTCTCCGACACGACTGACATTTTAATGGATTTTTTTTAAATGCATCTTTGTGCCTGACCATGGATACTCAGTCCTTCAGTCCAAGCCTTGATTTTTTGACACACACTTTGTTTTGCATTAGAATGCAAAACTATTGGTTTTTGAAGTATCTGGTAGCAAATATATCGATTCGGCCTTCTCGGCAAGTTTCTTCCGTATTGTAAGCTATTTGATTAGAGTAACCAAGCCAGTGGCATAGCCACAACCAATTAAAAAAAAAATAATAGAGGACAAAATCTATAGGACTGACATTGACAGTCCAGCGAAATATTTTTTGTGAATTTGTATTGTGCTAGAGACAATGAAAAGATTTAGTCACGCATAAATCAAGCACTCTTATAACTTTTAATATATTGCTCATACTAAAGAATTTGTTTGACTCCCTTTGTTAAGTAACTTGCCACAGCCATGTCTTCCGAGACTGCACAAGTTAGTTCTCTACCATTGCCCCCCATGCAATATATAAACTTCTACACTGATGAGAATGTACGAAGAAATAGAGCACCTTTAGCACCGCGACCTATTCACGATTCATATTCGATGTTTGGGCACACTTTCAATGCGGATGATACAATAATCAGGTCACTGGAAAGCCAGGTAAGTACTATTCACGCACTGTGCTACAATTAACAGGATTACTTATAAATAAACAATATTAATTAAACTTTTTGCTTCTAGGGTTTTCGACGTCTGTATCCTATGCATTTTGAAAGAAGAAGAGAACTGAAGAAACTGAACCATTCTTTACTTGTCAACTTTTTAGATTTATTAGATTTGTTGGTCTATTGCCCTGACTCTCCTAAAAGAGCTGAAAAAGTTGAGGATCTCAGTTTGTTGTTCATTCACATACATCATTTATTGAATGAGTTTAGACCCCATCAAGCTAGGGAAACTTTGAGAGTAATGATGGAATTGCAGAAGCGCCAACGAGTTGAAACTGCAACACGGTAATTTGATTTTTTTATTATTTCACACCTTTAAAGTAAAACCGTTACTAAACGAAATTATGAAATTTTATAGGGGAGCCAATATTAGAAAATAGTCACTGTTTTTAGATAGATGGCATTGATACCTCAATTTATGAAAAATTTTGTTTAGTAACGGTTTTACTTTAAAGGTGAGATTTGTTGTTGTAATATGCGCACTGTGTATTGAAGAGTGAAATAATATCTTGTCCTTCATTCAATATATCTGTGACATTCAGAGATCATTCTTTCTATCTATCGGGGTATGGTTTCTGCACTTAGTCCTGTTGTTGAACCATTGTGCGTGGGCCATGGCAGCCATCATTCCAACCAGCCAACCTCACTCCAGAAGCAGATCAGTCCTGCTAAAGAGTTCAGGATGTCTGTGAGTGAATTCGGTGTCCCTATTGTTTGTCTGTGTATGTGGGCGACGCCAAGGAGCATGTGTGACACCGTTTCCTCCTCCTCTATGCATGCTCTGCACAGAGGAGTGTCTGTTATACCTCTCATATGGAAATGCTTATTCAGTGAGCAGTGTCCAGTGATGGTCCCTGCCACCATTCGCAGGCTGCCCCTATCCAGTTGCAGAAGGCGCTTGGTAAGTTTCCTATCTAGGAGTGGTATAGCCTCCTTGGACTGACTGTAGCCTGGTGCCGAGGACCACCAGTGTTCTGCTTGTGTGTGGGTATGTTCTTGTAGCCACGTGCGCTGGGTGAAAGGGAGTGGCACTATGGATTCAGGTCCAACAGACAGATCCCCTCCTGGCCAGATCATCGGCCGCATCATTTCCTAGTGATCCGCTGTGACCTTTTATCCACTGCGGCGCCACAGTGTTGCGGTTTGTCACCGTGATGTTTTCTAGTGTATTGTGGCATTGATGTATTTGTTTCGAGGTGGTGTAGTTTCTCTCCAGGGATTGGAGAACTGAGGTGCTGTCAGAGAGTATACGAATATGAGTGTCCGTGACTCCCCTGGCTTCTATGGCATGGATCGCTAGGATAATGCCCACACATTCCGCCTGATAAACGGTATTGGGATTTCCTAGTGGTCTGGAAATTCTAATGTTGAGGTTGCTTGAGTAAACTCCAACTCCGGTTCCGGCACTTGTGTCTTTGATCCATCAGTGTAGATTCTCAGCTCTTTGGGACCTGAGTGGTCATCCGATTCTTGTGTTAGCATTATGTTATAGTGCTTTTGGCCAACAGGCCATTGGCCGTAACGACAATCGGCACAATGACAGCCAAGTCCACATTCCACATGTCGACAACCTCGTGTGCTAAGTCGAGGTACTTGATTTGTTTCTCTTTCTCAGCTTTCACGAGGTTCACGTCATGCGGGATGGTAACATCGATTATCATTGTGCGGCGCGCTAATCGGTCTACCACCACGATATCCGGCTTATTGGCAACAATAGTCCTATCAGTGATCCCAGTACAACGTGACATGGTCATTTTCGAAAACTGGGGCACATAATTGTAATACGGTACTTCGGAATCCACAAGTTGATATTTCAAAAGCAAGTTGCTGGTGGATTATCCTGGCCACTTGGTTATGCCTATGCAAGTACTCGCCGTTAGCCAGACGAGAACAACCAGAGATAATATGTCTGATAGACTCACCCGGACGGTGGCATGCCCGACACGTCAACCGTCCCATCCTTCATAATATACCTCCGGTAGTTATTCGTCAAGATTACAGGTTTGCGCCAGTTCTCTTTAGCCATGGACAACGGTGTGAGTCCCTTGTCCACTGCGACCACATCTCGGTGCATACCCACATCAGCTTTGAGAAAAAAATCTTTGAGATTGCACACCACGCGATTATGGAGTCTTGGCATTCAAAAAGCCTCGACCTCCACACTTCCGCGGGATGTACAATCTCATCAGCGATGATCGTGGGTGGTGTATCCGATTTGCGGTCAGCAATTTACGGACCCTCCTAACCTGGGCATCGAGTTCAGTTTGAGTCCAACCGTTGAAGGCGCGCACCTTATTTCCGCCTGACAAAAGACTATTCAAAACCTTTTTCAGGCGGCCAAAGAAGCGCTCCCTCAGCGATTGTTTCATGTCAGCACCGTTAATTCCTAACGCCTCTGACATACCCAAATACGTGTTAGTTTCGGTTGAGCTGAGGGATCTAACCTGTATGGAATCCGAGAGTTGAATTCCCTCAGATTCCATAATCTCCTCTTTCTTAACATGCATGACTGCGCATTTGTCCACACCAAATTCGATGGCACTACTGAAGTTCTCAGTTACCTTCAGTAGCTCCATCAGTCGCAAGTTGTTGGGGGCAAAGAGTTTCAGATCATCCATGTAAATTATTATTATTCATTCTAGTGTTGGTAACTTCCTCTTCTTTGTGAAGAGGACAAGTTCAGTTTTGGCAGGGTTCACTGCTAGCTGATGTTCTTTGCACCAGTCTCTACTATTTTCAAGGCTTGGCGCATGAGGTTGCATAGCGTGTTTTCCGTTTATTATTATGGTTATGTCATCTGCGTAGCCAACGGTAAAGTATCGTTTATCATTGAGTCTTTAAACTAGGTTATCTGCGACGAGGTTCCATAGTAGTGGTGAAAGAACGCCCCCTTGGGGGCAACCTTTCGCCACAATGGCCCTTGTTGTGTTATATACTGTGACTTTTACAGCTCTTTGCTTGAGCATGTTTGTGATCCAGCCGCTCAGGGTCGTGTCCACTCCGTGCTTTCCGAAGGCTTTGCTAATACTCTGAAACATGGTTTTGTCAAAGGCGCCCTCGATGTCAATGAAGACAGATAGTGAGGAGCAATTATGGTGTATAGAAATTATATATATACTTTCGATCTTTGAGATCACGCTGTGCAGCGCAGAATCTGTTGATTTCCCCGCGGAGTACGCGTGTTGTTGTCTGTGGAGTGGGTATTGGCGCAGGGGTCCATCCCGGATCTACTGTCACAGAGCCTCTCCAGGGTTTTTAGTAAAAAGGATGTCAGGCTTATTGGTCTGTCTGTATGATTTGGGTTGTATGTAGTCTGTTTTTTCCCGGTTTGGGGATGAAAATGACTTTCACGTCGCGGCATGCTAGGGGTACGTATCTGTGTGCTATGCAGGCTTGGTAGATTGCTAGCAGCCATGGTGTTATGATTCTCTCCCCCCATTGAGCAGGGCTGGGAAGATGCCATCCGGTCCTGCGGATTTATATGGTTGGAAGGTCTTTATAGCCCATGCGATCTTCTGTTACTATATTCCGGGCTGTAGACCAGTCTTGGTCAGCAGGGGTTCGTCCCGATTCGCCTGCCCACACTCTGTCCTCAAAAAGATTACAGTCTGGGAAGTACGTTTCCAGAAGGACTCTGCTGGTTTCTTGGTCTGTTTGTGTGTATGAATTATCTAGTTTCTTCAGTGCGCTGAGAGTGCGATCCTGTTCAGTTGATAGGATCATCCTGACTCGGGCGGCTTCGTTGTTTGATTCTATGGATTCGCAGAATTTCCGCCAAGCAGTTTTCCTGGCGGTTCTGATTTGTTTCTTAAAGGTGTGTTGGTTTTTTTTGTACGTTTCCCAGTCTACAGGGAGTCTAGTGTTCTTTGCTCTATTGAATTGTTTGGGAAGTGTACTTCTGAGTTTGTTAAGTTCAGTGTTCCACCGGGGGTTACCCTTACCCTTGGTGTGTGATGCTATTAGTTTACAGCACGTGTGATATGCTTCGGTTATGTAATCGGTTAGTTTTGTTACCGTGTTTTCTAGTTCTATGGGGTCTGTAATTGGAGCTTGATGCAGCTGGTGCCCGGTTAGCAGAGAAGCTAGGAGGCGTTTAAATTGTGTTATATTTGTTCGGCGCGGATTTCGCTTGGGTGCGGGCTTTTTTGTGTTGGCTACTAGTATGAAACGAATTCTCCTGTGGTCAGAGCAGGAGGGTCCGTCGGATACACGCCAGTGTGAGATGATTTTTGTCGCATTTTCTGTGGCCAGCGTTAGATCTATGATCGTTTGTCCAGCAGTGACCGCCGTGGTTTACGAAAAAGATATGTGGATAGTGCCTCACCTCTGGTGTTCGTACTTCACTGCCCCAGAGTGGGAGATGAGCGTTTGAGTCGGTGCAGATGATCAGGTCCAGGATGGCGTTCTCGCAGTGTTGGACCAAATCAATCATCTCCTTAGGTGAGCAGTTCTCGTCGTCGCCTGGCATGAACGCTGAGGCTAGTACAAGATCTCTGGAACAGAATTGAGTTAGTGGCGTAATAGGTACGTCTTTAGGTGTGTATATGCAGGTTCCAACGCTTCCGGAGATTCGCGCTGGGTTTCCCCTTCGCGGACTCGTCCCCGGTCGCGCGTTTCCGCGTCCGGCCGTTTTTCGCGCTGGGTTAAACCCTCGCGGACTCGCGGCTGGTCGCGTACTTGCTCTGTGGCGACCGTCCGGTCGCCGTATTTCCTCTCCCCAGCTAAGGCTTTTTCGCGCTGATGCATGCGTACTTCGCCCGCTGGGGTCGGAATAGAACCACCTGAACCGGCAGCCTTACCCGTCTCTTTCTGGTCATTGTCGGGGTTTTTCCTAAAGCTATTCCGGACGATGCTCTGTTGCCAGGCGCTTGTGGAAAACTTGGTCAGGGTTGGTTGTGGCGCTATCGCTAGATACCAGTGCGGCTGGCGACACACAAGCTGTGACCGCCACACTGTCAAAACAATTTTCGTAAATGAGACAACAGTGCGGCAAAATGCTGCCATTGTCAAATGATAACAAAAGATCTGAAAGTCAATTGTGTAGGGACTAGACATCCACACTTTAGTTTGTCTCCATTTTTATACTTATTATATTAGGTCTTCACATAGGTTTCCAACCCTATTGTGCTAACACATAATAATGCCTAAGCATTCTTGAAGATAATACAATCTTGTTGGGGTGTTATTGTGTTTTAACGTTTATCTTAATACCACAAAGGATTCCAAAAACGTTTTATTTAAAACGGTCATTACAATGAAATAGTGTAAAAAAATATGTTGAATACTTTACTGAACCAAAGAGCCGGCGACTAGCGTGACATCTATACATCTTTAGAAATAAATGAAGTTAAAATGTCTTTTTCTAATATCAAAACAACACAACTTTTTACTAAATGCATATGAAAGTTGATGTTTATGTCGCATCCAATTGGCTTGGTCAGCGGTTAAATTAGCGTCCGAGCCTTTTCTTTGAACGGCGCCGTTGAATCAGCGACCTAAGTGCAACAGCCAGGCAAATGACTTGGTTCAACACCATTTAATGACTTGCCTAACCCAATCAATTGGAAACTTAAGATATATGGAACATTAATTTATTTATTATTTATATTTACCTGACAAATAAAAACAGCGGCACTTGAAAATTAAACAGCGCGAAAAGCCGCACTGGCGTAGCTTTGCACGCGAGGCGTGTATTCAGAACTCGCGTTACGTCGGCGAAAAACAACATCCGTTTCAGAACTTTAGATTAAGCAGACCCAGTGCGCGCGCCGCGGTTGCGTTCATTAGGTAAAAACACAAACGTTTGTGAACTCAACAGCGAAAGTGTTAAGATACCTACATAATTTATGATTTAACAATTTGTTATATTACAGGTTCAAGAAACACTTGGACAAAGTACAAGATATTTTGCAAAGTGCTCTACAAAGTTTACCAGACCAGAATGAATTGGAAGCAAACTTCAAGGTTCCTGTTGAGATACTTGAACACATGGATTGCAGTACTAATGATGTGTCGAATCCAGATCCGTGCTATGAGCTAGATCGGATTATGTGTAATGTTGTTGATAATATGAGATAGATTTCTATGTAGCTAATAATAATTATAATATGTAATTAGTTCCAAATCCATTAATTATAATGATATTTTTTAAGTTTTCTTGTAAGCAGCATCCAGGCAGATTGCTTGCAATCAAGGATAGGACATTCTGTCAAGCCCTATGGGGAAAAAATCGTGGGTTTTGACTTGCATCTTGGAAAGTTGTGGAACTAAATTTCTTTCACTCTGGTGTTCATTAACATGCCTGCGGTATATATATTTCTATAAGCCATGGCTAGGGTTGCCAACTTTTTTACAAGAAATTAAGTATATTTAGATCTGGAAGAAACAGTATTTTAGAAAAAATAACAGTATTTTATTTATTTAATGTTTTAAATTCATATTTTAAGAGCTTCTCGCACAACTTATTAATTTAGTCTTTTTTAAAAACTTCATACGCCTCACCATAATATAACTAAAATTAAAATAAATGAGGAGCTAATTTTTATTAAATTGATAGTTGCTCTATGTCTATCCTCCCGCCATTAATTACTGAAAAAACTCTTTCAGTAAATGCTGAGGTAGCGGGAACAGAAAGTAGATATGAGAAAATTTTAGTAATATTTTTAAATTCTGAGGTGTTTACTAATAATGACTCCACTTTTGGCCAGTACTCATTTCAAGTAAATCTTTTCTTCTCCTTTTGACTAAGACTTATAGTGTTGAGCATTTTGATACTGAAAACAGTATTTTGTATACTTTATTTTTGTTCAACAGTAAAAAGTATAATGTAGTGAAAAACAGTATAATACTGTATTTAACAGTATAGTTGGCAACTGTAGCCCTGGCATTGTCCTGCATAAAAATGGACTTTTCTCCAATAAAATGTCCTTAGGGTAAGCACCACATGAGGCATCAGACACTCTTCGATGTAACGTGACCCATTTAATGACGGTAAGCGAGGTCCAGAAAGAAAAGCAAGTTCGGTTTTTCCATCGTCGTTTATGTCTCCCCAAACCGTCCAAGAACAGACACCGTAACTGACTCTTTCTTCAATGCAGCACTGTGCAAAACGCTCTCCCTCTCTTCGATATACCTTCTTCCGTCGTTACCATACAGCATGATCTTACTCTCAAAAGAGAACTTTGCTCCAATGAAGGTATTACCAATTTAAGTGCTTACGTGCAATGTTTGTTAGGCGCGCTCTTCGGTCGCTACCGTCAATTTTGGGCCACTAGCTGGTTTATGAGGTTTCAGGCCACGCTCCGCCAATCTTGTAGTCGTCCTAACATTTTGCGCGCATTTTATTTGAAAGTTAACATTGATTTCGTAGACTAATTCCGATTCATAGCCCATTCAGCCATTTTTCTGCCCATTAAAATATATCTTATGAATCATTTATATTTGCTGAACTTGTTAATAAATATGCTTTTCGTAATTTTTGCTATTGCTACGTATTTTATTAGATTAGGTCATAATTATTAGGTTCTTTGTTACACCCACAGAATAGCTGTTTTACCCACAGGAACCACTGATCCAGACTGCGTAGGGCAAGCTCTTATTGAGTTTCACTATCTGGAATAGTATGCAACTTGACAGAAATATGGTACCCTCCATTGGACTGCAGTCTGTCAGCCAATACTGGCTACGACTGAAACAGTACCTGTGTTTTATATTTTTTTGGGCAATGATTTCACAAAAAAAATCTTTTTAGACGATACTATATTAGTGAGTAATTATTTGGTTTTGTAAATAAAACAATAATTCTATTAAAATTTGTTTTATTCCCGAAGTGAATTCCAAAAGTATTCTGTAATAAAAAACCATTGTAGGAGTCTTCTTGGTCACCAAAAAGAAGTTCAACAAAAATCTGAAATAAGAGAGTCAATACGAAGAATTGTAGAGAAATTGTTGCTAGATTTCTTGTGGCTTGCTGGCTCTGAAAGATAAATATTTATAGTAGATACTCACGGTATCACGGCGTTTCTGCTCACGATAAATGTTGAGTAGAAAATTCTTGAATGACTATAATCTAAATTAATTCTAATACTTACAAAGTGACGACGCGTAATACTAATCAGTTGCTTTTATAAGTCACGACTGCTAAATAATAATAAAGTCTTATAAACAATGCTTCTTTAGTTACTTACCATGCTGCACAACTACTCGAACAAGTTAAGAGTGGCTACTGGAACTAAAAAACGTGCATTCTTTGTACAAGAAGAAAAATTAAAATGTTGACTGCTGCACCGCACCTATTACGATAGAAATAACCGATGTGACCGACCTTAAAAAGGAATATCAACCCACACAACATCTACAACTGAACTAAAACATTTTTTATCAAAATAAATTTAAAACTGCAATTTCTTGATGAGTGCAGAGAGCATTTGGAATAGGATCAAGGGAACAACAAATCGGTGGAACTTAACGACTGCCTAAACAACCACAAACAAATGCTAGGGAGACTAATCGCACACTGTAGCCTAACTATAAATTCCCTTTTCGAATGTGTTGTGTGAGCAAATTGTTGGTTTCATGTTGTTTCTGCTATTGCAATACTTGTAAGTTGAATTCTCGAGTTTTCTATTAACGCTTTAGGAGCAAATATGTTACTCAAATGTTATTAATTCTTTTAACTTTAAAATCAATGTCATTTTTAATGCATATCTCAGCAACTACATGTTTAGTAGTTGTTACGCCTTCGGTAGGGCGCTCCATTGTTTCTAAAGTCGCGTCTACCATATCCCCCTCGTCCGCCCCGGCCTCCGGAGTTATTTCCAGAGAACCTTCCATTATTATTCAGTCTTGAGCTGTATTTGCCAGAAGGTGGTGTGTACATTTTGACGTTCTTATCGCCACTTCGCGACCTTTTCTCAGGAGATTCTTTGTTATGATCATTATCAAATGTGATAGGGCGGTGTCGTTTGTTTACTGGTGATTGCTTCTTATCATCAGAGACAGCAGATTGTTTTTCCTGAAAAGAAAATGCATCATCAGTGGGTTTTAGGTTATAGATAGGTTGCAATATAAAACTTCAAATAAATTTTCAGTGTAGGTGTGACTGCATCAGCACAATGATTAAATACATACCTCTTTTTCAGTTTTCTTTGATTGAAATGACAGTTGAACTTTACTTTTGAAGCTGGGTGGAGTGCGGAACAAATCTCTTATTAGTGTGTTGATATTGGATGTAGTCTTGAGAGCAGCTAACTTCAACTTGTTATCTTCTGAGTTGGCATCTTCACCTTTTTGGCCCTGTAAAATAAAATGTGTTTAGTGCAAGTGTACTAAACAAGTATGCAGGAATTGTTGAATTTTTAAATAAATAATATACATACTTGTGTCACTTCTTTCAATTTCTTAATGTATCCTTGTGTAAGTCGCGCAGTGTATTGTAAACGCAGACGTAATGCTTTTATTTTTGTGGTATCTGCAGTCAGAGCTTCCGGTGCCTTACGACACAGCGAGTGTAGAGCAAACAGTGCACATTCAACATGGGAAAATTGTAGTGATGGCGTGGTCTTTGACTCTTCTGTTTTCCCTTCAGATTTTTCACCCTCAGTTACTTCACCTTCAATTGGTGCTTCTGGCAAGTACTTCTGCATAAGAAATAAGAAAGTTATCAGCATGAGACATTAAAAAAAAATATGGTTTGGATGTTGTTCAAGACTATGAAGTGATTTGACTTACCATTAGCAATTCATACACTGCATCAATTTTTTGCTGTGGGTTTTCAATTTCTCCACAATGTTCTGTGATCTCTGCAAATATCTTCAATAGTTCTAGTTTAGAGTCTGTCCCTCCTTCAGGTGTAGCTAAGTTTTCCCAACCTTGAAGCACATGGTCACAGAAAAAGTTGACGAATTGAGTAGAGTCAACTTGTGCCTGTGAACATAAGAAAGTTGTTACACATACATTGACTACTACTAACATTTCAGAGCATAGAAAAGAAGCCATGTGCTTGTATGGGTTACTACTTGTTACAACATAAATACAGGAGTAAGAGAAAAGAGGGATTTTTAATCTTTTTAATGCCATTGTCACATATTATATGTCACCAGAAAATAGCAAATTCTGTAAGATTATAAAATAACTTGAGAGATTGTAAACTCTCAAATAATTGTCAACTGAACATTTGAAATACGATTTCACGCTTCAAGATTTGATAGTTTATTATCTTTGAAGTCATTCTGAGAAATTGAGTGACACAAAAAAAACATGAGTTTGCCATTTTCCAGTGACATTGACAAGCAAGCACTAACCTGTACGCCAAACATAACAAAACAGTGACAAAAAGTACAGCAAAATAGTGGCTTGCGTTGGAGGCACGCTGATGCGCTCAAAAGGTGTTAAATAATATGATAATACTTACAGAGAACAATGGCAATGCATGTTGTGAACACTGTATAACTCTGTCCACATATTCTGGATCTTCCGGGTGCCAGTCTTCTGGTGTGAAAGCAAGAGCAGCAACAATTTGTACCAGTTCCTTTTTGCCTGCTGGTGTCTTTCCTAACTTAGACCATGTCAACAACTCCATTATATGCTCAAACTCCTCAGCTACTACATCCTGTAGCTAAAAATAATGCAACTTTGTAGTATATGTTTAGATTATGGGGGAAGGAGAAACATGGGGGAGGGCCCAGCAGTAGGCCAACATAGCCAAATTAAAATTTTACACAAAGTTATCAGATCTTACCTCCAAAAGTTTCTTGCATTCAGCAATAATCAATTCTTCAGGCTCCTTTGTAATTACTTCTCTACCAAGTTGTTTCACTTTGGACGCTAAAAACTTGATGCATCTCTCTCTAACAATCTCATTAGTAACTTCGCTGTCTGCATTCTGATGTATTTGTGAGAACACTCCGGTAAGAGCACCTTTAGGGTCTATCTTCAAAATAGTTAATAAAGAGTTAGAGACTACATTTATTTCAGTAGTATCATCAGACTGTAAGAGCTGTGCTAAAATATCTGCAATTCTTTGAGTGTGCTCCTTGTGGTCTTTGCACAATGTTGGCAAGTCCTTGATAGCTTGTTTACGGATCTGTAAACAGACATGAAAATAATTACCACATTGAAAACTATACAAGATATGGTAATATTTGTAGTCCCGGAAATTCTTTAGCAAATTATGTGGTCATATCAGTTATGATCAGGGATGGGAATAGGTATATATTCCGGGATTTTACAGGAAGTATTATCAACTCTATGTTACTTACTTCCACGAACATTAGGTAAATATAGTCTACCTATTCCGATCTTTGGTTATGATAATATGAGTTGAATTTAATTTTATTAACATTGATGTGTATAGACTTACAGCAACATCATCATCCTCGCACAAATCGAATTGAGCTTCAATTGCTTGATCAGCTAAAGTAGGAAAGCTGTTGAAAAATTTCGCAATAAACTGTGACGCCAGGCGTTTCTCCTTGTCGGATCCTTTGACAGCGGCTAGTATTTCTAAGTATTCCTTTTCATGCTAAAATATTAAGACACAAATATGATCAATTCACAGTTATCAAGTAAGTTTACAAGCGGCGATGAATATTTTTAGGGCGGAGAAATTAGGTTACCTTAGAAATGTCATCTTTGGCGTCGGCTAACACACCATAATTTTGATACAATTTTTCAATATTATCTGTCGACATATTTGCTTTTTATGGAACCAGCTTGTATAAATTGTACTAAAACTGGCCTTCTAATCAACTATCTATGCACTAGATTAAACTGAAATAACTTGTAAATCCCACGAGACGAAAACGCTTACATTCACGACCATAGACAACTGACAATGTTGTAACTTGTAACGACTAACGTATTCGGTACATTCGGTATTACTACCACAGTCACAGACTAAACATAAATTCTAGGGAGATTACAATATCTTTGACGAAAACTCTGAACAACGAATGAATGAACAGTTGAACAAATCAGTGTTACCAACCCTCAAAAATATTTAGTTCTAATAACAAAGTCAAATAACCCTAAAATCGCAAGAATTACTTGAAAATCCGCCTAAAATAAAAAAAAACTAACTGACTGTTCACTGACGTCGAAAAATTACTTGTCGTCGCAGCAGTTTAAAACATAGGGGTTTTCGCCCCAAATTTAAGGGGTAAAAACGTGGGATGGGGTTTTTTTTTGGACTTTATATTTTTCGATGTATAATTAGGAGCTTTTTTGTTTGCAAGTATCAACCCTAAGGTGCAATTTATTGTTAGGTAATTAATTCCGAGTAAAAATAAATAACTACTGTCGCCAGTGTAAATTTTCTCTGTCAGGGGGTTTTGATTATAAAAGAAATATATCTACTCTGTGGTGACTCTGTGGTAAAATTCTGACAAAGTCACCACAGAGTAGATATATTTCTTTTATAATCAAAACCCCCTGACAGAGAAAATTTACACTGGCGACAGTAGTTATTTATTTTTACTCGGAATTAATTACCTAACAATAAATTGCACCTTAGGGTTGATACTTGCAAACAAAAAAGCTCCTAATTATACATCGAAAAATATAAAGTCCAAAAAAAAACCCCATCCCACGTTTTTACCCCTTCAATTTGGGGCGAAAACCCCTATGTTGAGAACCCTGGAACCCGGAACACAAATGAAAATGAGACAGGAAACCTATGTGTTGCCAGCAATAAAATAATTTATCAGACCATCGACAAGTGAACATTATCAGCCGGATCCATACGCTAGCTAAACCTCAACAAACCGTCACAAATTATAGCCGACACATTCACATCATGGGATGAACGATACAAAAACCATCGTCACTTTACGTGTAGGTGTAGATTTATTTACCAATTTGCGGCTATGATAATATGTATACCCTTACCAAATTCCAATTTTCTAGTGCTAAGCGTCTCTGAGCTAAACCGTGGACAGACAGACATGGCGGAACTATAAGGGTTCCTTGTTGACTACGGAACCCCTTAAAATCATACTTTGCATAGAGCTTCCGATCTCAAAAAATAATCACGTGTCAGTTGTCTCTTGTTTATGACTGTCTCGTTGATCTTGTGGTTGCAAATCACGGCTGCTGAGATCGATTCCTATTTCTAATTCATTTTCTGAATTCCCAGATTGGACAGTGTCACTCTGTTTTCTTATCAATAATTTTTCAGTAGCAGCCCGGAGTTTGGAAGTTGGTGGCGGGGTCTACCCTAGGCTGGGTGTTAACATATTTTAGTTCAATTCGCTGTTTTAAATTTTATTTTATATAAATGTACAATCCACTACGTTTCCACATTTTACCAGCTTATATTAAATGCAGTTCTGGTAAACTTAAATAAAATCAATAAGTATATAACAACATTTATATTTATATTCATTTTAGGATGGGAAATCATCAAATGACTTCAGGGCATGTCAGACTCTTACTGGCTAAAACCCATACGTGTTCCAGGGCCGCGGTGACTCTTTCGAACAAATTTCGCAACCCTGACAGGCTCTGGCCCCAGCGGGCCCCATCTCCTATGCGGACCATCTCTTTGAGGCGCGTGTGGAACATGTTTTTAGCGTTTGAGATTCTTCTCCCGAGGCTTATGGGAAGTAGAGCAGCTGTATGTCTCTGCACTTGAAAAATATTATTTTCATCAATGCGCTTACTCTCTAGGAAACTAGCAAGATCGTTTATGTTCCAAACCGGGTGCTTGACATGGGTTTTATGTAACGTTTGTATTGTAAAATTAATTTATGTAACGCTATAGATTTTAGAAAATGTCATACTAGGGCATTTGAACTTATCTGTCCGGATGATTTTGGGTTGCAAAGGGTTGCGACCACAGATTTGTGTAACAAAATAGAATTGAACGGTAAATTATTAATGGAGATCAGATAAAAATCTAGCCAAATCGCTTGCTATTGGAGTTGAGAGGTTAGCCTGGTAAGTTTATTTTCCAAGCAACGCTATAAACTTAACGTGTTGAGGGACACCATGACTTTTCAAGAAGTTCTAATTATCTACTGCTCCAGGTTGTTAGCATCGCAGACCTGTTGTCGTGTCGATCAGGACTTTTTCTAGGTAAGATAGAGTGAATGGGGCTGCTAGGGCACGCAATTTGATGTAGGGTTACCTAAAAACTCGCTCCCATCGTGGAACTACTAGTAGGTACGTTCCCTGTGCTTGAGATAACCTTAGACCTTGGGAATCAGAAAGGGTGGAGAGAACACCCACGCTAGGTTGTAAATCATTTTCAACCGGGGGATGTGCAGATGATATCCACGGTGTGTATTCCTCGGTTTGTTCTTTCGTAGGATAGGTATAGGATTATTGTTTCAGTCTTCAATATTTTTTTCAAATTATTCTTTTGTCTTCGAAGCAAGCATGATTATTTCGGTCCAAGCAGCTGGCTTACGAACCGTAACCCCTTGGAGAACCGGTTTGTAATTATCTTTACTTTCTCTATAAGTACAAGAAAATCTGCTTGAGAGCTATGGTGTTCATATTCCATTTATCACCATAGATACTTGGAGAATCAGTTCTCCCCCTTGCTTCACGAGCTGAGGTAGTCGCTGACCCGTGCTGCCAGTCCAAATCCATCGCTGTTCGTCTGCAGTCCGCCATAGGCGGCGCTGTGGGAACAGCGCCACGCTGGAACAGAGCCAGACCCATCGTTATGAAGCATCGCTCTAATGTTTCAGCTATTTTTAAACATTTTTACTTTCGTAGTTAATCCGTGACTGTCCACGTTGAAATACTTACCTATTGATTCCTTTAAAAAAATGATACGATAGGATATTTTATATACCAATACATATTTCTGTCTAGGGAGCTCCCTAGATACAAATATCGGCGAGAATCACTTAGTGTCGCGTCTTTTAAGCGCTATTTAAATGGAGACGCTCTTTACACTGATATATCGTTGCAACAACATTTAGGATCTGAAGTAAAGCTTGGTTACTCCTAAGTTTCTGTAGGGTTTTTATCTGTGCCTAAGTAATTTCGCGTTCAACTCCAAGTTTTTTTAAATCCGCTCTTCGTTCTTCAGACTTTTACTATTTGATTTTTTTAACGGAATTTTATCGTTATATTATAGATATATTTTCGGCGTATTTTTATAAATCAAAATTATACGTATTCAATGTGGTGAACGCCTTTTATCTCGCTACAATAGGTACTAAATAACTAATTAGGTACATGCCTAAAGTATTGCGTTGTTATAAACGTTTTCAACTCCGAACTGTCACCGATTGATTTTTTCACATCAAGAGAAAGGATTTTAGGGTCAGCGAACCCCGAGACGACGTTACCTTGGAGAGATCAGTTGTTTCGCGATACGCAATGCAATGTGCTCGAACTCTCTGAAAAGCATAGGTACCTACCTACTTACCTACCTTTTACGAAGCAATAATAAAATTCTATATTATATAGATGATGCTTATGCCGTAGCAGCGGTAATTGTTAAACGGTAGAAGGAAAAATCTTGTACTTATATCTAGGTTCCCATTGAGTAGGGCCTAGATTTCGTAAATTTCGTGAGCCGTTACGAAATCTAAGGTTCATTCATAAATTTAAGTTTACACTATTTGCTAAGGAACCAGGTTTACGGTTTATAGGTTCGCTCAAGCGATTTCATCTGAACAGTTTATTTCTAAAATACCAGTATTATGATAGCTGCCAAGCTACTTAAAAAAAAAATGTTAATTAGACAATGTTTCGTCAAGCAAACTAACAGATGGCGCCACTTGGTTATAGAGTAGGTAAACAAGTTTTCAAAGGTTGGCGGTAAACTTTGTCGGTTTTTTCAATGTATTCGGCATAGTTTAATGCCAGTTGCGTAATATGAAAATAGGGTAAAAACAAGAAAATAAGTATTTCGTTGAATCTTTTCTGCATCAGTTGCACCCTGAAAAGTAGATATTTACCTACCTACTTTTCACGGTAGGTACTTTCTATTTTTGTATGAATAATCAAAAGAAAATCTAAAGTAATTTTCCAGCTGCTAGCTACTAGCTATTTGTAAAAGCATGAAATGTTTGTATTAAAAAAAAATAGGTACCTACCCTAAAACGGGATGAACAGAAAAGCAGGGGTGAAAAGAAACAAAATTTGAATGGTATTCTCACTTGAATGCCACTTTATTGCTTTCTAAAAAATGATCAATCTTTTAAAAATAATATCTATTGATTTAAACAATTGGAGTAGGTACCTATTAATCGTATTTAATTGTACCGATTTTTAGTTGTCCTTGCCAAACCTCAACTAGGTTTATTGTGAGGTTCGCCTCTGTAAAGTGTTTAAAGTGAGATGGCTATAGGTACCTAGTAGTAGCCAACTAAGAGATCCACTATCCACATTTCTGGTCTCCATCATTAGATCCTTGTTACTAACACCAATAATTAAAAGTGCTCATCAGAATTATTCAAATGAGCTCAAACACACTGGTTATACTAGTAGGCAACTAAGAGATCCACTATCCACCTTTCTGGCCCCCATCATCAGATCCTTGTTACCAAAAACAATGAATAGTGCCCATCTGAAGGATTCAAATGAGCCCGTATAAGATGGTTATGCTGGCGAGAGTGTATGAAAAACAGCTTTTCTATACTTCGCTTGAACGAACACTCAACCATTTTTATTTGAGTTCGGCAAAAAAATCGAAAAAAAAAAACGTATTTTTCTTATATTTCAGACGACGAAGAAACGAGGATACCTATAAGTGATTTCTGCCGGAGGTGAGTAAATTTTGTAAGGCCCGCGTGACCATTTTTCTTTTCTGATAAAAAAATTCGGACAGTAGGTATAGAATAGCGTAACGTAGGAGGGCGCCAGGATTGCACACCGGCTACATAGGCTAGAGCTGCCTCTGGTAACTACAAAGAAGTAAGGTATCCATTATGTGATATATCCTGGCCGGGACTTTGAGCGTGACGACCGATCCAATGCTATCGCATCGTCGCAGCGCTGGTAAACGGCGGACTGCTGACGCATGCCTCTCGTTCGTAAGGTGGACTGGACGTGTGGCACGGCTCACCAACGGTTGCCTCAGGTCGTGGGGTAAGAGGTGTACCGATATCCTTATAATCCTGGCTTAACCTTGAAAAGACGGACAGATAATAATATAATAGCGGAAGTTCCTCAAACTAAAACTAAGTTCGTCCGGATTCAATAAAAAAACGTTCAATTCAGCTATACAATAGCTTTAACAAAGGGTTCATAATAAGAAATATAACGAGTGTAAAATAATAATAACTAACTGGATAAAACCACTAACCTATGAGGACACTGAGGCACTGTTGCAAAAATAATATTTTTAAAAAAAACATCGCCCCATTCATAATCTTTTTTAACACTAACAGTCTAACACCCTTACTTGCTTAATACACACTGATGCATTCATACCTACATACACACTTAGACATTCATAACTTCACCTGGTACAGACGCGCCCCATTTTGTTTGTTTTTTTTACCATTTTAGGTTTAGGCTAGTCTTTAAGAGTAAAAATACTTAAATATAAAAACAAGTTAATATCTACTTATTATACTTTACTTAGATAAGATATGGAAGAGTCGGAGTCTCCTAACACAGGCTTGTTGTTGCTTAAAAGGAGGCTCCAATCACTAGTTGTTAAGGAAAACCTGTTAATATGAATAAACCATTATTATTATTTTATAAAGTGATAAATGGAATACGAACACAATCATTCTCAAGTAGATAATTTATAAAGAAAGTATAAAAATATTATAAAAGTATATAAATATTTACGTACCGGACCCAAAAATTCACAGTTCCTCCTAAGATAAAAGGACACATTGAATAAAATATTGAAGACCAACCAAAAATAACACAAGAAATTCATAACATGCACAAACCCAACACAACGAAGCACAAAAGAATAAATCAAAAATCTGGCCAAGTGCGGACTCACGTGCAAAGGGTTGTAACATGTTATTTTAACACTATAGACTTCTTATAGGCTTTCCTGTAATCTAGAGCTAAAGTACTGCTATCTGCATTGTTCTCAAAATTTTAGGTTCAGTAATTTCGGAGATAAGGGGCATAGACTTAACTTTTCGTCTAATTTCATGAATAACTTCAAAACAGTTTTTTTTTTCAAATTAAGAAAAAAATATAATGAAATTCCACACAATAAGCCCTTTTATTTGATAAGTTGCACGGCACAGTTTGTTTTTTTTTATGTTGTTTTTTTCCCAAAACTGACCCCATACTGAAAATAACGCGTCCTAGTTTGGGTCACAGAAGTTCATATGTGTACCAAATTTCAACAGAATCGGTCTAGTAGATTCGGAGAAAATTGGCTGTCAATAGACAGACAACCGAGTGATTCTATAAGGGTCCGTTTCGGATGTTCGAGACCCTTAAAAATAATCCGAACGACCTCACATTTCTACATCAAGTGACAGTTTTTTCAAGAATATTTTGCATTGACATAGGAAGTCAATGGAAAATCTTGAATCAATGAAAGAATTCAAATTTCAAATAACTCTTAAAAGAAATCTTTTGATCCAGACAAATAAGTGCCCTTATAATTTTGCAAGAAGGATTGTGCCTTCACAGTCCGAGATAAGACCAGCTGATAGTTAAATATGTATGTATTTACTTTGCTTTGGAATTGACATAAACATAACAATATATCTCAAATCTCAATCATTTTAGATACCTACGTTTTTCTATCAAAATTTTAATGATATGTATTTGGGGCCACTGGTGTAACATCGAAGATCCAGTAAATTTATATTTCATTGTCTAATTCCGGAAGCCTACATCAGATTTTTGCCAAATTTGAACGGGACCACCTCGGGAAAATGCTGTCTCAATCAAAAGAAGAATATCAGTTGATAATAAGAATTAGCGGAAATATCGCTGAACAAACATTAAAAAAAAAATGGTCTTATTGAGAACCTCATCCTCGTACTTTGAAGTCCGTTAAAAAGAAATTACAGGAGGAGAAATAAAAATTAAATATAGGGAAAGTTCGCGCGAAGTGGCACGATAGAAATGGAAGGAATGGGGGAGGTCTCGGCTTCTCTGCCCAGCAGTGTGGGCAAAACAAGCTAAATAGATACCTACTAAGTTTGTATGAAAACCAAAATGCCCAGTTTCATCATTTTACAGTCATTTTACCTACTTTCCTCTAATTACTGAACATAAGATTAAAAAAAAAGAACATCAATAATCTATGTTTTAGTAGTACCTAGGTATGTATAGGAACTTATTGAAAGTCCTTTCAAACCCCTACATTAAAATTAAATTAAGTAGTGTATAACGCGCGGGTGACTGAAACCTCGATGGACTGACTAGTGACCATGTGCCTTCTCAGATATACTTAATTTCATTTCCCTTAAGTTAGGACGATTGTACCTATAGTGTTGCGCCAACCCTAAGGAGCCGGGAGGTAACATGAACAGGCCGGTATGATGATAAAAGTTCTATGTAGGGAGTAAAACGAAACACTTATAATCACTCGTGACTCTGTCGGCCCGTCTGTAGAACAACCAACGAATTTCTATGATTCAAACACGATCATACAACGAAAATAAATAAAATTTGAATATAGAGGTCACTTGGGGGCTAATTGGAATATTTAGGTATTTCATTTTTTTTTTGGATACATAGGGCTTGTTGTGAGGGTCTCATTTTTTTTTATCTTACACTTACAATTTATTGTAAATGCGAAAGTTTGGATGGATAATGATGAAATGATGACACGGTTGGCGCAGTGGTTCAGCGATTGGCTATTGCGCTGCGTGTCGCGGTTTCGATTCCCGCACGGAATAAATATTTGTATGGCCTACAGATAGTAAGACAAACAGACTCGTAACAACGGGTCTGGCTGTTTGTGTATGTGAGTTTATGTCTGTGAGCGAACCCACGATACAGGAGAAATTCCTAGTGTGGGAAAAGGTTTAAAAAAAAAAAGAGTTTGTTACTCAATGACACCAGAACGGCTGAACGTATCTAGATGAAATTCTCCGAAAGAAGACTTATATTTTGAAAAAATATTATCTAGATTTTGTTTTACTTTACCTATAGGTACCTACGTAACCTTTAGGAAGTCTATAGAATATTATTCGTTCGGAACCCTTTGCACGCAAGTCCGATTCACACTTGGCCGGTTTTCTTTTGCTTAGAGAACTAATATGTTTGACTTTCATAACATTTCGTAGAAGCAGATAATTCTAAACTAATCCAACAAACACAACCAAGTAACTTCATTAGCTACTTAAAATATTCAAAATCAACGGCACGTTGTCATCTTAGATGTTATAGGTTATATTAGGTAAAATCATGTAAGTACTAATCAACATTTGTTACCTATGTGTCTCGAACTATAATTACCTATAACTTCACACGTGTAGGTACCTATTCCTGGAAGGGTTAGGACAGGTGTGCCCGTAACCTGCACCCAAATTTCGTCAGTTTCCAAGTCTCAAAGGACACAATTAAAAACGAAATTACCATACGAATACGAATTTACTATCTGATACATATTGTCCCCCTTATCATTTCGGCACGAAAGCTGACCAAAGTAGCATCAGTACACTTGGTTCTTGAGTTACAAAAATCGGGCTTATCGTACGTATATTTTCGATTCAAGGATTTAAAAAAACTACTGAGATATTCCAGAATGTAAAGCACATTACACCACCTCTGTACTTATGTGTGGGTAAAGTGTTACATACATAAAATAAAATAAATACCTAACAATTTGTTCAACCCGGGAATCGAACCTTCATTCAGCTGTAGCGCTTGCGACCACTACACTAATGAAATCAGTCTTCTTAGTATACGGACGTACTAAATGAAATAATAAAGGTACGTATTGATCTAGGTTAAGGTTACGGTTTAAAGTTGCCGCCATGATGTTAAATTTAAATATCTTAATAAATATATTATATTATACTATTATACTTTTTTTCGCTCGTTAATACTTTTTACTGTTCTAAAAAAAAGTATACAAAATACTGTTTTTATGACCGCTGGTATTCCAGAAAGAGTGTTTTCCGTAATGATTGCAAAGTGGCGGGATGACAGAAATGAGCTTGCATTGGTTTCATTAAAAATAAGCTGTTCATTTTTTTTATTTAATATGGGTTTGCTCTTGACTCTATTGATTATCTTAAAGTGTGGGAAAGCTTATGAATATTTTTATATTATAATAAATTGTTAAGTTTGTGCAAGAAGCTTCAAAAAATATGTTTAAAAAATGACAAAAAAAAATAATACTGTTTATTTTTCTAAAATACTGTCCATTTTAGTTCTTCGACCATGATATACTTTTTTTCTCGTACAAAAGTTATGCGACAGAAATTCGGCCTCTTACGCGAAAGTGTAGATACAACTAACATGTAAATGTTACATTTTGTATTATATTTTTAAATTAGGATATTTCGCCTTTAACACTTGAGTAAGTAAACTTATATCGGAATGCAGTCCGAAAATCGAAAAATTATGACGATCAGTTATTCAAAGTTTCATTCAAATTACCATTAGATACAGTTGTCTTAGGTAATAATAATTATATACCTTATGTATCTATCTGAAAAGACATAAGAAATAATGTTTTGTGGAACTTAAAACGAATAGCTACGAAATGAACAGATATTGCTACGCGACGAGATTGCTACGGTAATGCTACGAATTTTTATTATGATTCAATATATTTTATTTAGTTATTTTTGTGTCATCACAGTCTCATTATTTATGTACTTTTAATAACGTGAAAAAAATGATTAAAAATTTGAAGATTTTTTTGCAAGAAAAAAAAAACAAAAATTAAAGATTGACTTTAATCTTGTCAGTGTATAGGTACTACTATACTTTCGTATTATAATCGATATTTACAGGAATTTTGGTAGGTACCTATCTGGTGAACTGTTTTCGGAATTCCCATAGGTACCTTTTAGCTAAATATTTACTTATTTTACCTAACAAAGCGGAACTACCTGCTTGTATTCTATACAATGCGGCACCTATTCCGTGGTACTAACATTCATTTAGGGCGATAAGAAAACAATACAATTACAAAACTAAGTGTTCTTTATTCTTCTTTGAAAAGCGCCGCCGTCGGCATTAACACTTTTTAAATATTTTATTGGTACCTAAACATTAAAAAAAATAACACGTGGTATTAAAATAAATACGGATTAACTATCTTCCTACTTATTTAAATAAAAGCGTGTAGGTATAGGGTCTCATAAGATGAATGCAATAAGGTACTTGTACCTACCTAGGTACTTGTTCACACTACAAGAGCGGAATTTTCTGGATTAGTTTTCAGTACGAAATGCAGACTTTTACGTCTGATTACAACTGGACTGACTGAATTATAACCTATTCTGATTGATTGCATTTTATTGTGTTTTAAAAAGTTATATAGATACTTAGGTAGGTGCCTATAGTAACGTAGCCTTTGTTATTTAGCTTGTGGGTTATTGGTAGTTAAATAATGATTTAATTAACATCTCTATCCTATGTAAATATTTACTTAGGTACATTAAGAAAAAAAAAGCAGTTATTTAAATAACAACATTATTATACCTACCAGAGCTAGATGAGGTGACTACTCGTTTATAAAACTGTTTAATAGTGAAAAACAAAAAAAATCGTAGGTACGCTTAAGAAATTTCTCACAAGAGGCGCACTTCATTATGGCAGTGTTCATTATTTTTGTAGTAATTAGGCAAATGAAACGCGAGTGCGGCAGAGTGCGGCCGGCGGCGCCAGGCGGCCCCGGGGCGGGCCGCACCGCGCGGGGCCGCCGCGCTCTCCCAT
>NDFZ01004884.1:160849-197610 GCA_002192655.3 Mamestra configurata
AGCGAGTGTATGTGCGATGCTCGGACTGTGATCGAAGCATGGTGAATTACGTTAATCCGCTCGCCATGTACCAAGGCAAGGGCGGGCAGTACGGCAGCGGCTGGTATGGCTGGCAGCACCAAAACTTTGAGGAGCAGCAGTGGTGTGCGTGGAACGGTGCGCCCGCGGGAGGAGAATGGGCGCCGGATCCGCACCACTTCCCGAAGCGGGAGCCCGGGGAGCGCGAGATCGCGGACATGCCATCGCCGGCGCGCGGCGACCTGGCCAGCCCCAGCGAGGGCTCCCCGGGATCGCGGCCGGCGCAGCCGCCAGCACCGCCGCGCTCCCCTTACGAGTGGATGAAGAAACCCAACTACCAGACACAGCCCAATCCAGGTTTTTATCTTTTTCAATTACCTATCTTATGCAAACCAATATGCATGTTGTATTATGATGTCAGGTTATTTTTGTGGAAATACCCACCAGTTAGTGCTATTAAGAATTTTAGTTTCATGTTTAGGGTGTCTTGGACAAATTAAATGATAAGCCTATATTATTAAGTTGTATTGGTAAGGTTTGTTTCATTAGGTGTTTGCATTTTGGTTTCACGCCATGATTAACCTTTGGCTTTTTCAATTCTTTAAACGTTTACCTGTTAGAGCACGTTTTGTTGGTTTTTTTGTGATCCACCTATACTTAATGTATTTACGATTAGCTCAAGTATATTAACCTAGGCTATACATAGGTGTCTATGTTTATACTTAGTAGATACCTTCCTACTATTGTCTTAAACATATGATTTGTCTTTCTTAATATCAGGTAGTATATACAGGTCTATAAGGCAATCATTGTTATGTTTAAATATTTATGTATAGCAAAGTGTAACCTGTACATTGAATTCAGTGATAACGATAAGAACTAAAAGAAAATTATTGATTTCCACTCTGTGGCCGTCGCATACCGATGAAGTGATTCATTATTATCTAAATAATGAATACCGAAATCATTTTTGTTTGTTATTTTGTGTCCTCTAGAAAACTAAAGTACCTACTGGATACTTACTATGATGACTTTTCATGGTTGTCATGTGTGAGAGTGACAGAGCTATACAGCACGCATAGCACTATCCCTTTTGCAGAACGGAATCATGGTGTCATTGAGACTTCATAATAAGGCCCCTGTAAGAGATAGTGCTGATAGGGCCGTATTTGTTATTTTGGGGCCTGTACCATACGCAACTTCTACAGTTCAAAGGAAGTGTCGATACAAATTTCCTAAATGTAGGATCTATTCTTAATGGACAGATACTAGCTTCTACGCACGGCTTCGCCTGCGTGAACTGCGGAACAAACTCCCGGGATAAAAAGCATATATGCTATTGCAGACTATATTCTACCTTTGTGCTCAATTTCATTTATATCCGTGCAGCCGTTTTGGCGTGATTGAGTATCAAACATACATCAATCCATCCAAACCTTCAAAACTTCTTCTATACCTATATGTAACTCTTTGATTATATACATATGTACCTAAATAAAAATAAAACCAAGTAGGGTTAGTTACACCATTTACAACTCAAGAACGGCAAGCCCGATTTCGAAGATCTTTGGTTTGTTGGATTTATCTTTGCCCCAAATAGTAGAATAACTATTAAAACATTGGAAAAATTACAGAAAAAAAATGACCAAAAATCATTTTCGAACACAACGCCATTTCTGATACATGACAAAAACAAAACACGGCAATTTATTCTGAGGCGGTACGAAGTTTGCCGGGACCATTAGTATATAACATGTAGTTCAAACTGTAAGATGTACCTACATTGTGAATCTTTCTATCCTCAAAACTGGGATATCAAATGCTTATCCCCTATTTGACAAACAAAAATCAAAATAACGTCAAATTAGGTATTGCCTAAAATAAGTTAAGCCATAGAACTAAGCATGATGATGCTTAGTTCTATGCCGAAATCACAGAAAAGTGAATTCAATGTTTACATCATCTAGCTGGTAGATGTACCAGCTAGATGATGTAAACATTGAATTCACTTTTCTGTGATTTCGGCATCAGCCAAGATAGTAGTCTGTTGCTAGGTAACAGGTAAGAGTTATAGCCTAAGCAATACTGATCAGATAATCGGTTTCTCAACTACAAATATCGCCTTGCAGTAAAAAAAAACTCTTCTAAAAAAATGCAATACATTTGGATGCCTGCTAGAGTTGCCTAGTGAAAAATTAGGCAATTATGAACATTTGTTTACAAGTATACCAATAAATAAGTCCCATTCCATAGGCCCAAAACACACCTGAGACCTATTTCTGAGTGTTTCTCAGTAGTTCTTTAGTCTTTTATGTTCACAGTTTAAGCCGGCCAATGACCATAAAAAGTTAACTATTTAAAAGTCCGACAAAGACGTTAACATTGTAGTTTGATGGCTCACTAAGTAGCCTTATGATGTTATTGTTTTATTTTTAAAGCTTCATAAAAATATGAAAAGAAGCTAACATTTAAGACCCGCTTACAAAAATAGCAGTAAATGTTTTTTTTATTCATCTGCATGCGTAAATATTATATGTAAATTGTACCTTTAAAACTTACTTAATGTAAATAATAACAAAACAAAAACTGAAATAAAACAAAATCAAATCTTTTAAATCTAGTTTCTAGGTCAAAATTAATTAACATGAGAATCATGCTTACCTTCTTACATATAAGTAGGTAAATAATACAGACATATAGATAAATAACAGTCATTTTATGCAGATACCTAATTGAAATTCTCAAACAATTTTCACAAATTGGTCACCAAACTGCGTAGCCATAATTTTAAAACCCACTTTAAGAGTTTATTCTGCCCATTATCTTGCTTAATCAATTGCATTTTCAGATTCAGATTTAGAATAACTGAATACGAAGCAGTCAATGGCACAGCAAATGTCAAACAGATACTAAATAAAAACATGTTGACGTGTTATAACCATAAAACACTTTTAATAAATTTTATTAAGCATCAATATGATAAAATGTAAAAAACCGAGGTGTTTAATCAAAGTGCAAAACTTGTTCGGCTGGTATATTAAGAATATTGAAGTATTTTGAGGAAAGTCACAGAGGACGTAAAGGATAATATAACATTCATTGATTGGTTTAGTCACCCTTTATAACAGTTGATTAGGTTAGGCTTAGGTTGTATGCCAGACACTAGTCTATCGAAAATATTCTCAAATTAGATTCTACAATATTAACATTTTAAAAACAATAATAATCCTCGCGCCTTTCTCGGGTCACCTCAGCGACCGATATAAAAGAAAGTTACCATTAGGTAACATAATAAAATATTTATAAGATTAAATAATAACCCGAATCATTGGAAATAATAACAACAAGCGTTGGAACATGGTTTTAACCGAAAAAAATCTCATATAACTATAGCAACATTAACGCAAAATGTTATTGGTATAGTTTATCGGCGTTCCTTGCGTGTGACGTCAGATGTAGCTGCTGAATATGCATATAATTTTTTAATTTAATATTTGTTTCAGTTTTGAGATAACTTATTTGAAAAATCCAGTCAAATATTCAATTTTCTGTTCAATTCTAGATTAGCACGAGTAAAAAAGTGACCTCATGTAAATTTATACACGCGGTTTTCTATTTTAAACCTTAAATTGAATTATACAACAAGAATTAGTAACTTCCACTGCTCAGAGAAACGAGTCCCATTCAAGCCTACGACGCGCCTAAGCCGCGTAGGCGCGGCTACGCGGCGTAGCAGGCACGTCGTAGCACAAGCGAAAGCGCTACGTTTTATGGAAGCACCGTAGGCCCGCGTAGACGACGCTCAAACGCTACATTTTTGTAATGATATATCGTATTTTGTTTGACGACAGTTATTGATGGATTTGTTATAAACACAGTTTTTTATGGAAAAATCAAAGAATCATTATTCTGGATTGCATAAATTAGTAATATTTTATCTTCAGTTTAAAACCTTCTTTTAAACAAGTTCTAGGTGGATGAGTAAAACGTTATAATGCGCTGTTATATTATTTATTAGTCTTATTGAACATTGATTTATAGCTTATTTAAATGAAAGTAAGCAGTGGAAGGTACCCTCTTTGCATTCCTAATGTTAGCTAGACTTGCGACATGCGAATAAGCTGTTCAGTTCAAACTTATCTTCTCATAAAAAAATTGCCCTAAGTAAAATAAAAATAAGTAGACTTCTTTTGCTGGCATTGAAAGAGGGAGAGAAAGAATCTAGGTATCTATTGATTCGTTTTATAATGCAGTATTTTAAAAAGCTGGTGGTCATGATTAGAGACGATATAATTGACATGATTATTTAAAATAGTAGAAGAACCAAAGATCTATGCTTCATTGAACAGCTTTAAGAGCTTTTCACATAAAAAGAACAATTTCCAAAAAAATATTGCTAACGTACCCATATCTACACTTCTACTCTAATATTATAAAAAGGAAAGATTTGTATTTTTGTTTGTAACGAATAAACTTAAAAACTACTGGACCTAATTTAAAAATTCTTTCACCATTAGAAAGCTACATCTTCACCGAGTAACATAGGCTATATTTAATTCCAGAAATAATGAGGAATTTCTACTAAAACTTGTGTATGTAACCAAAGGTGTAAAAAAAATTGTTATAAAATGTCTTTCATCGCATGCGCTGCGAAAACTATTGGTGATATATAACAATAATGTACCATGACATGTACATGATTAAGGTCCTCATTATTACCTAGGAAAAAGTCCGCAAGGTTGTAGTCTAACTATTATGGTTAAGTCACAATGACCGCTTTTTGTTAAAATTATTCAATCAACGCCCAGTTGGAAAGAAAAAGTGATGATTTTGATATCAAGATATTAATCCTTGTCCATTTAAATGGTTTCATAATTAAGGTTGATTATGTGCGTTTTCAATAATTCAAATCGGACCTTTCGTTTCAAAGTTACGACGGGTGTTAAAATGCTCAAAGTAAAAAAAGATCCAATGAAGTTTAAGGCACATTAATAATTTGGTTAAAAAAAAACAAAAATTACAAATGTTTGGATTTTTCTAAAATAAACCCCTTAAAAGATGATGAAGTTTTTAGGGGAGGACATTATTGCTTACTTCAATTTACGTGGGAATTGGTATGAACAAACTAAAAGTGGGATAATTGAAACAGATCTAACAATTTTTGCAAAATCAACCCTGACGAGGTGAACGGGATGGGTAGTTGCGCTGATCCAGGGACCACAGAATCAGCAGCAGAAATGGCTAGCTAGGTAATTAATGAAAACTCTTTGGAGTATTTGCGTTTTAAAGTTTTCAAAAGGTAGTTTTTAAAAATCGTGATATATATTTTAAACACGTTAAACTCAAGTTTAATGAAGTCTGTAACTAATTTAAAAATGAGTAGCGTTTCCAAAATGGCGTCATGGCCTGCGCATGCAAGTCATGCAACGTATTTCCGTATGTACGAAGTGATGCATCGCTGTGGGATGGGCAGGTAGTATAAACGTATAATAACAATAGCAGTGTTATATCGGTAGGAAGTTATATAAACCAGTATAAGATATATGCTGCCTTTTATAATATGTTTGCAGATTCGTTAAGATTTTGAATTAAAACTAATAAAGGTAAATTTAGTTGTGTTCCAAGCAGTTTCTGAAATACGTGCATGGATTAAAGTGCACCAATCAATGAAATCAATGAAAATTTGATTTGTCATTAGGTTACAGATATAGAAAGATAACCCTTCTGCCCTGTTTCCAATTCATTTGTTCCCACAAATGTACCCAAATTTGTATGCAATTTATCCTGGTGCTTCAGTATGTTTTCTGTTTTTTACGGGACTTTTGGGGAAGAGCAGAGAATGTGGGCTTATATCATTAAAATACTTTGGTGATCGCTGTAAGCACTTGAATATATAAGGACCCGTGGTCTCTTAAAGAGGTTCTCAGATTGGTTTTCGGAACCCACTCAGTGCAACGCGTGTTCATCAACATCAACATCAACATCCCTGGGGATACCGTAAATGGATCCGTCTTTCCTGAGGCCACTCGGTGTGCTACCTACACATTTGTGTGAGATTACTAATTTGAACAACCACCTACGAACAAGTCAACTACGGACATGTATATTCATTGTTTTGACTGGCATGCAACTCCATCACTCAACTGACTTCCAAATTGGTTTAAAAACTTAGTAAGTTCTGATATCAGTATGCGCGTCCGGTGCACGTTACACGTTGTACACTGATAGAATATTGTTTTGAACAAACATAAGTTACCTTCATATATCCCCAACATTTCATACAGGTATTTGTTTGCAATCAAGGTACCTCCTTGCTTAAGTTAAACCGATTAAAACATGAAAAGGGCTCTAATATTTTGATATAATCATCATCATCATCATATCAGTCAATTGCCGTCCACTGTTGAACGTAAGCCTCCCCCAAAGAGTGCCAACAATCTCGGTCTTGAGAAGTCCGCATCCATCCGCTGCCAGCCACCTCCTTCATCGATCCGTCGTGCCGCAGGGCATTCCACACTACGTTTGCCCATACGCGGTCAACTCTAACACCATGTCTGTTCCATCGAACGGCGTCGTCTACAGTCATGGCCGGCCCACTCCCACTTCAGCATGCTCATTCTACGCGCTATGTCGGTGAATTTAGTTCTCTGGCGAATGATTTCGTTGCGAATTCTATCCACCAGAGAAACCCCGAGCATTGCTCTCTACATTGCACGCTGAGCAAGCTTAAATTTGTGGACCAGGCCTATGGTGAGTGTCCACGTTTCGGCTCTGTAAGTCATTACGGGTAGGACGCATTGGTTTTAGACTCTGGTTTTAAGGGATTGTGGGATCGACGATTCAAAGATATCACGCAGCTTCCCAATTGCCGCCCAACCCTAGCATATAAGTGTTCTTTTTACATATTATGTATCGCAAATATTTTGGACATGTGTGGACAGATTCGGAAAATTATTTTCCTTCACTTTATGATGGTTTACCATTATTAATCGCACTAACACACAGAATAAGTAGGGTTTATTCTCTGTGACTAGAACTTTCTACGTGTGTTTCAGTGATAAGTAAAACATTTCTGAACACGGATCAGCTTTTCTCGAGCTATCCTCCTAGAATCAAACGAATATTTGACCTGATTATTAAATAAGTTCAGGTTTTAACTATATTATTATTAGGTAGATCACAGAATTGTGCGACCAGCATGATTTTATGTTATAGGTAAAAGGTCCTTTATCAACGAAAATTCCCAAGAATAGGTAATTTCAGGTTTCAGGCCTGATGTCAGGTTAGCGGTAGAAAACAATTCTTTTCATTTACTCTAGGTAGGTACATTATAGTGAACATTTCGCACCTTTAAAGTAAAACTGTACTAAACGAAAATTTTCATGAATTGAGTTATCAATGCCATCTATCTAAAAACAGTGACTATTTTCTAATATTGGCTCCCCTATAAAATTTCATAATTTCGTTTAGTAACGGTTTTACTTCAAAGGTGCGATTTAATACAGTAGTATTTGGATTACCGATAAAGTTTTCTAAAAATGAAACCTAGCTATCGTTTCGGAGGCATTAAATCGATCCATGATTAATCGCCCCCGAAACCCCCTGCATACTAAGTTTCATGAAAATCGTTTGAGCCGTTTCCGAGATTCAGATTATATATATACATGTATACAAGAATTGCTCGTTTAAAGGTATTAGATTTGATAGCATAATATAATAAAAACAGTACCTAACTATTCAACACACAAGCCTCATAATATTTTATTAGGTAACCGGAACAGGCTGTTAATAGACTATTAATTTTATTGAAACAATTTTATTGATATCATTTTAGTGCAGATACTAATGTATTTATGTAATGGAGGTACCTTTGTGCGAAAGTAAAGAGTAAAATTACTAATCGTAAAATATTACTTGACATAGGCATTAAGTACCATTGTACTGCCACACTGCACACTGATATGATGCCACCAACTGCATCAGACTTTAGTCATTTTTGGTAGTCGGATTTTTTTATACAAGTCGATATTTTTTATTTTCTACATTTTAGTGAGTAAAATTTTTGTAATCGTCCCCTTGTTTAAATAACCCCACTCTATAGGTTTTGAGGAAAAATATATGGCACCAAAAATCGGCCATTTCAATTTTTATAAATTTATTTATTTATTTATTTAAACTTTATGTACAATAGTGGTACATGGGCGGACTTAATGCATCAAGGCATTCTCTACCAGTCAACCTTTGGGTTATAAAGACTATACTGTGGTAGGTGTACAATAAATAAAATTAAGATACAAAATTGAATTTTAAAATTTCGGAAAGAATATACAGATAATATATATAATACTAATAAAATACATAAATACCCACCATACCCAGTGTCACTCACAATTAAGACGAATCGAACGACACCTTTTAAACTAAACTTTACCAAGCCGAGGCAAAGGTATATATATGTATGTACATACCTTTGCCTCGGCTAACACTACAAAAACATGACCTTCTTTTTGGCGCAATCTGGTAAAAAGGATGTTTCTTATAGTAACAGCCTTTAATTCATATAAACAAATAAGGAACATAGTAGGGAATAAACAATTAATACGAGGAATAATAATATTCAGGCGGATTTATAAAGGGGGAGGGGAAGAACTCATCATTGGCATTAAAAAGAGTAACGTACATAATGCTTTCAAGGATCCTCATAACACAAAAACATAACATTCGTCGATTAAAATACATTAAAAGCAAGGTCTTACAGCATAAATAGGTAAAGGAAATAAAAAAAGTTGAAAATTAAAGTGTGTCCCCATATGCATATAGTTGACGCCTGCCACCAATAAAAATGAAACCCTCGGCGCACCGAAAAACCGCATCAAAATCCGTTGCCTGGTTTAGAAGAAGCTAGCTGAGAAAGAGACAGAAGCAGACAGGGAATTTTTTGTATGCTGTTTCGTGATATGCTACAGGATAAAAAAATATACATAAATCTATACAAATAATTGAGCTGAAGAGGTTGTTTGTTTGTTTGAACGCGCTAATCTCTAGTCGGATTTGGAAAATTATTTTTGTATATGATAGCCACATTCATGAGGAATGCTGTAGCCTGTAGGCTATACGGAAACGAGAAAATTCTAATGGAACTGGAAAAAGCGGACTATGCGTGTACGAAGTCGCGGGCAAAGCTAGTAAATATATATATATAATTAATTTAGTTAAACATTAACATGACGGAGGGCTACGCACTTGCCGAGATACAGTCTGATGTTCCCCTTTCATGGGTGCTGCCTCCTGAATGCTGTAGTTGTGGCCTTTATGGATATTACGATGCCTTGAACTAATGTGTATTGACTATAACAAGTTAAGAAAAAATTGTGAGCCGTCACGGGACGCCTGGCAGATGTGAAACATCGAAATTATTTTGTACAAGTAATATGCAAACATTAACTGCTTACGTGTGGATAGAAAGTGAGGAAATGCAACTTACTGTTAGAAATAAAGGCGCTGGGAGGTAAGGACACATTGTGAAGTTTTGTCAATTGAAAATACTTCATGTTTTACGAACGTTTAAAAATAGAGGATTTAGAGCACCAATCTCTGTGACGCTTTTGAATATTCATTCATTACTAATAACAAGCGCCTAATGACTCATTACTGGATCACTATTACCTGTTATACTGCCTACTTGCTCCTCCTCGCTTCATATTCCTCTCATCATCATTTGTGTCTGTTCTTGGCTTTATGAAGCGCTTTGTGGAGGCTTTTTGTTCAAGGATGACCACAACAAAGTGCACTACGACCCCCCTTTTAGTTGCTTTATGTTATGTCCACTTTCGGAATAGTTCTTAAATTCTTTTCAGGCCGGTAGTAGAAAGTGGGAATTGATGATACACTTAAAAAAATCACATCTCAAACATTGATGCGATCACAATGCCTGTGTTGTTGATGGTAGCACTACAAATTTGAATCATAATGTCACATCTCATAATTTTAAACCGCAGTTCTATTTCCATAAACGCTGCAGGATCCAAGATATTTGAATCACTTTTTGGGAGTCTCAGCGCTTACTTGCCCCAATTTTGATTCCGGTTTCCAAGAGTTGCATTTGGTGAATAGTGTGGCGGGCTTGATGCTAGCACCAAAGTAGATAATAAACAGTGAAAATGTCAATTTAAGGAACCCTAAATCATTGTTGTTCTAATCCTCTTCTGTCGAGCCATGATAAATTCTCATTCTCTGTCTTCATCCTTATGACTAGTATATAGTGGCAGTAGAACATTGACTCACACAAGTCAGAGTCACAGGTATTCCTAGTTGAGGAGTCAGGGTTTCAACTTTAGTGCGCATTTAATATTGAGAACTTTTGCTAGATAGGTATTAAGCATATTGTAAGGACTTGTATATTTATTACCTCTTTATCCTCTTTAAATAGTTTTTGTTCAGAGATAACTGTTACTATTAGTGACTTATTGACTATGAACTCCCTTAGGGACCTATGTAGTTTTATGACGTATATTTTCAACCGAAAACGCACAACTCTGTTTCGTTCAGAGAAGTTGTGTTGTTATCTACAAATGCATATGTTTGAAATTTCTAATTGTGTTATTAAAAAGTTGGAACATTCCATCCAATAAATTTACCTTCTGTTATTCTACCCTGTCGATGGTCGACTAAAAGTGGCAACTCAAACTTGGATCGCCCAAATGAAAACGTAGGGTAATTTGCTTCAATCGAAACACCAACGCAACGAAGAGATCAAGTTTGGTATAGGTACTACGGTCAGCATCTATCTAGTAAAATTTCTATGCTTGTGACAATTTCGTCCATAGAGATAATAGGTACCCTACATTACACTTCTTGCCTACTTACTAAATATATTTATAAAGCTGCTGGGTTTGTGTTCCTACAAATAAATGGAATAGGCAATTTAATTTCTAATTCAGCAACATAACACTGTACATTTTGTCCTTGTCACCCCTCGTATAATTTTGTCAAGTCGTTGCAATTATCACTGGGCATAAAATTAGATGTGTTATTTTGCGTTTACTGGAATGGCTGTGTGTTAACGCGTGCCTTGGGAGAGAGTGCATGGAGCGAGCAATTAATCCCGGGCGCGGGATGCCCGGGATCCCGGGTCCCGGCTCCCGGCGACAATCACCGACAACGGCGCCCCGGGGACCTAACTGAACAAGTTAAATCTTTGCCAACTTGCTCCTCGCGACCGCTCTGCCGCAATTCGATATTGTACCTATTGCCAACTGCACTGAGCCAAAAAGAGACTTTTGAGTTCGTTTTTTTTTGTAGAAAATAAAATCGTGGATTTTAAAACGCTTCAGAAATATTTTGTGCCATATTTTTAGTACGAAGAAAGTGGAACTAAACGTTATGCCAGCATAGAGCTCATAAATAAAAGTGAAGATAAACAATTTTACGCGAATTTTAAGCAATTAACGTTACATACGTTCAATGCGTTACAAGTATTATGTTACGTTACATCAATACAATGTCAAGTTTACACATGTAATACGTGTTTATATTGCGGTTGTGTCTACAACGCCCTTCTCGACCGGCTTTCTGTGTACAAAACCTTCTGCCTTTATTTACTTTCGACCCATGTTTGCACAAACCTGAGGACATTCGAAGAAATAAATCTCTATTTGTCTACATTCACCAATCCCAATGTCTCTGCGGGAGATTATGTCGACATTTCACGCTCGGAGATATAAATATATCGAGGCTGACAAATGACTTTCGGGACACAAAGCATGAATGGGTGTCGAGAAATTATTTCGGATGGTGTTGAAGGCTCTCTCTTGTTTATGTGGTGTTCGCGCGCCAGGGTGCTCGCAAAAAATCAGGAGCGGACAGTAGGCGTGGATTATCTGTCATTATTTTTTTCTATTTTGTAAATAATGTGACTTTCGGGCGTTCTGTCGGATGCCAATTCCCTTTTCACAATTCTACTTTCATGCTGTGCGAGACTAAAACAGTTAGTATTGATCAGGTTCATCACATGCCGTGCTGTTACGTGTATTGTCTGACCGACTGACGTCTATCATCGATCATGTAGATTCGGTAATTTGCGTAGATGGCTTACGTTTACCGATTCATTATTGTGTTACGTATTCTATGTTTTTGTTATGTTTTTGACGCCAAAAATAATAAACAAACGAAGATTAATCGGGTAATGGTTGACGAACTAGAGTTCAAAATTCTCTTCCTTCGCCTTTTGTTGTACGTCTTTTCGTTTCTTTTGTTTAGTATAATTAGCAGTATTATTTCTCTCCTTTTTCAAAGTTTCATTAAACATTACCGTTTATTACTGAGAGACTAGAGACTTTAAACAGTTTCATTTAAATATCAAATAATAATAATGTCAGATACAAAAAATATATTTTGATTCTCTGTTGGTGTCTTTTAAATATAGCCTACTTTATAATTTCAACTGCTATTTAGGCCGTCGCACTTGGTGGCATACGTGCTGTTCACATCGGGCTACAAGCATATCGTCTATATCGAGCCCTAAGTGGAAGTAAAACAGGATATAAAGTTGGCCCGAGCCACTTTATGGCCCGCCCTCTGCGAGCCCTTCCACACAAACACCGCGCCTCCCGGGGGAGGGAACCGGAACAGAGAGAACATTATAATTCAACCTCGTTTCATGTACTCCAACAACAGCCAGCTAAATGAAACTGATAACAACACAAATCTCTGAAATCAGATCTGCGAGCTGTCAAATCCGCATCGCTCATCTCGAGTATGAAGTATCTCAATAACTCTTTTGGCAGTTCGTATCGGCGTGATATCCGATAGCGGCCGCGCCCTCGTTCATCAAAAACGCATTACAGGCGCTTACAAGAAGGTAACCGCGATATGACAAGCGTTTGAGTCAACATGTTCAAAGACACCGCTATCGGTACCGAGTCGCGATTATCGCGCGTTAACTGAAAGCGGGATTTCGGCAGGCCGACAAAGCCACGGGCGGCGCTGATAACTCCCGATTAATAGTTTTCCTTTCACAATTAAACCCGAGTACGTGTTCGACAAGCAATCGGTAATGTTCGATAATTTATACAAGGGTAATCTTGTAAATCAATTAAATTCGTCATCTTTTTATGTACTAGACTAGATTAGTAGGCTGAAAATGGCATGGCGCTGAAGGACCACGCCCGCCGCTACAATTGATTTTTAAAGTAATATTTTATATTCCTCCTGTCAAACGTTTATGGTAAGAAACATGCATCCTCAATGTCCTAATTTTGGAATCTAGGTAACTTATATTGCGGTTACTCTTCATTAGTTAACAATAACATAATTAGATCTATAAAAATCAGACATAGGTCATATAGGTATATTATGACGTCTTCGGGGAGAACAACAATCTAGGAACTTATTTCCAACCAAGCAATGAATGACACTTTGGAACTGCGAAATACTTGTTCATATTAGGTTTATCTTCGAGCAAATGAGCGATTCGCCTTATCATAATTCCTATTATTGTAATAGTAATAAGTTGTATACTATAATAATTAATAAACACATTCAAATAGGTACCTTTTTTATTATTATGTAGGTACAATAATTGTGTTCAACTGAAGTGGTTTACTGTGGGAAAATTAAATTAATGTAACGGTGATTAGGTACAAAACAAAAAAGTGGTATTTCCTGTACTTAAAGTGACTTTGATTTTCGATTTCTTTTTTGAAAAAAAAAGGAAACAAATTTTTGAGCAGAGACATAGTAACTATGGTCATAGAACATCGTTAGAACCTTCTGCCCAAAAAGCTACTCCTTATAGGCTGGAATCAAAATATGTTTCGAAAACAATGAAGACAATAAGTATTTTATTTCGTAATCGCTTTATGGTTATTACATCATGTGAACGTTATTTTTTATTCAATAAATACTAAACTAACTATAATATACACTAGAAATAAAAATAAAAACTCCTAACTAAATTAATGTTAGGTTATCTACCTCTTGATTTGGTTTCAAAGTTACTATCCATTATGAATAACGATCCATTACTCACTAGACACTAGGTACACAAAAATGGCACTTGGTAGAAGCCGAAGCTTTCGATTGGAAAGCTGTAGTGCTATTGAAAAATTCATCAAAACTATCGTTGCTATACACCATTCACCCCGTCCCCGTCTACTGCCCCGTTTATCTGTCAGTCGGGCTATCTGAGTGCCTGCACAGCTATTTGTCCATGATAACCACACTAAACAGAATTCGCCGCCGCCCTCCGACGCGCCCGCCCGTAATGTTTGTCCACCACAAACAACCAAGTATTTTTTGGTTAAATCTTACCATGATAATGCAGCTATTTACTTTATTAGTTGAACCATAAATTTAGTGAATTTCACATTGAAGTTTTAGTTGTAAAAGTATATAAAGCAGTCAATGATTCAAACTAAAACTAGGCAAATATTTTTTGTGGTTTCTATGGTTTCTCCAAATATCGTATCGTTTTGTCCTTTTATGTTTCTGCATGCTTAGAGAGATTTTCAAGTGTCAAGAACATTTAAAGTTAAACAGTAGAAGTAAACGAAAACAATACGATAATAAGGGTGACCTTCAATAGCACTTATCTATCAAAGTAGGTACGTAACTAATTAATGAAGCAACTCAAACCATTATTCATACAACATGCATAAAGTAGGTTCAGTCACTTGAATATGCGGCGAAAAAATGCCCAAGTTTTGGACGTTTTCGTGGTACCTAGTTTGCCGTAGTATTTAGCGCCTACTATCAAACGCCGCATCGAAGGATCGTCTATGGATGGAACACATCTCTGTTTGCCTTACCAGTTATCAGCCATCCCCTTTTGTTTGCGCCCCTAACCGGAAATTTATTTAAGTTATAATTTTCTGTCATTCGAGCACTCTAAAGAGTTATCTTGTTCTTGTAGAAGGTTTCGAAAACATGTCACCGTGTTGTCTTTGACCCCTCGTGGTGAAGACAATATTATCGCTTTTATAATGTTGTAAATATTGTAGAATCTTGTCAGCTTGTATAGTGTATCACGATTTACTGCAGTTCAAACTGTAAGGTTACTTACCTTTTCTTTGTTATTGTATACTATGCATAGCGCTAGTTTGTAACCTGTGGATTATTCTCATTTCGTAATTGTATTTTTCGATGAGATTTGAATACATAGGTCTAGTTTTCCTGTACATTCAAAGTGTCATGTGCAATTTATTCAACTAAGTATTATACACGGTACTTATCTGAATGTTATCCTACAAGTGCTAATTTTCTTCTGTGTTTCAAGTTCAACATTTTAATGTCAAGTGTACCTACTTACGAATTTACCTAGGATAGGTACTTAATTATAACAATTATAGTCTGAATGTTACGTAAAGTGTCTAATTCCACAGTGATTCTCTCGCGAGTGACAAACATAATTTATGAAGTTCTTAATACCGAGATAAGGAATATTTACACACTCCGAGTGAGTACACAAGCAGACACCTCACCTCTGTCTTAGTGTTATGTACATAGATATACGTATCTTGGTAATTTTACTCGTTGAGACATCTACACTGCAGATAAAAATTGTAAACAAAATTTACATTTTCGACACTACGAAAAATCCCACAGAATTCCCCATTCCATACAGATTTAATGTCTAATCTGTGAGTCTACATTAGTGTTGTAAAGTTCAAACGTAAATATCACTCAACAATCCTAAATGATAGTGGGTTTTGGAGTTTTGAATACTCTTTATGTTCCAAAATACACATAGATACCATGCGGCCTTGTGATTATTGCGCAACTCAAACTTTGAGCTTATTTGAATGTAGGTAGGCCATGTTGGAATACATCTCACAATTTTATTTATTTTCAACTAACAACAGCATCATAACTTCTGCAATAGAAATCATAAATTACTCTATAGTTTCTGATTTAATTAGTAATTTATCTTTCGCAGTATTTGCTCTGGTCTTGTTCAAATATGAAATGAATCGCATACCCGACTTTATCTTATAATTCCTTGGTACAATTTATCATTTCTGAAACAATAACGTTTCAATATACATTCTCGTTTGTGTTCAACATGAAAGTCATTTAAGAATAGTCTTACATCATCTAGATTTTCATAGAGAATTGAAATAAATCTAAGACTAAACTAAACGCGGGTTTTCAGCGGTCACGCCTAAGATCGCTGAAAGCAACTCAAAACGGAATGACCTGTGTCAGATTTCAGACAATATCATTACCTTATTACTTACACAAGTAAATAATATTATGCACGAGCTGGTACAAAAGGGGAAAACTTATAGGGGATTAAAAAAAAATGGTTCGCATCATTGAAAGGTGTAAAACTGCCCAAAAGTTTGGCAGCATAGCTAAATTACATTTTAATCAAACCTCTAAACTATATTGGAGAAATAAACGTTTTATTTTTGTAAAGGTTCTTGTTCAAAGTATAAGAACCATGAGTATCTTTTCATAGTATAGGGGCAGTGGGATCGTCAGTCGCAAGGTGTGGTCCCCGCCTGATCCTTGCTAAGCCGCGAGCGCTCCGCGTCCCTTGATCCCGCCGCCCGGCTTACCTTATCGAGCCCTCGGGATTTGAGCCTCAGCCCTCACAACTCTCCCTACATTACGTACGCGCCGCGGCTGCCTCACTCGTTACGAGAATATAAAAGACTTCTCATGGAAGTAAATCGAGGATTTATGTTACACTAAAGTTGTAGTTATCCGTAACTCATTTGTGGGACGAAACGACGTTTGCTATCATTTTACGTTTTTTTTTAATGGAATATATTGTAATTGACAGAAAAGGTCATGTATTAAGATTCAGGCGTCTTGAAATATTGCAATATTCTTCTGGGAAACTTTAGATTTTGAAAAATCCACATTTGAACAGGGTTAGCAATATCATTATTGAGTTTTCCATTTACATGTAGGAATTTCGCGAAAGCAGCTTGGAATTCGGATTTTTACGCAGGTGATGGCAAAAAGCTCGCCAAAATCACATGGGACATAAACCGATAACGGGATACTGGCTTGATTTGATGGTATTTATGTTAAACTAAAAAAACTGCTGTAATAACTAGATTCTGAGGAGAAGACTATATAATATTTAATAGAAGATGACATTGTTGCAGGTAAAACGCGCACAAAGGACAAGTACCGCGTGGTGTACAGTGACCACCAGCGCCTGGAACTGGAGAAGGAGTTCCACTACAGCCGGTACATCACCATCCGACGCAAGGCCGAGCTCGCCGTCAGCCTGGGACTCTCTGAGCGACAGGTAATTGAAGTACTTAAACCAAATGATATTTATCTGAAGTGAATAATAGGTTAATGTGGACACTGTTATGTCCAACCCACGTTCTAGTAGTTCTCATAAACTTCACACATTAACATCCTGCTAGACGGAGAAGAATTTAAACTGCAATCGGGAGTGAAGTCTAGTGCAGGCTCTATGGCAGTTACTTCCGATTTAAACAAACCCTAAAAAAAAGTAATACTTGCTTTGGTATCGACGTTAAAAAAGATGGTATCTCTGTTTATTCTAAGAGGATCCCATTTATAAGCCCAAGCATTAATTTTTCAGTATAGGCTGACTGTAGGCACATAATATGCTCATCATCATCTCATTGCATAATGAAATAGACAATTGTGCAAATTGATGACGAATGAATGACTTGACGAAGAATATAAAGTAAACTAAGAACTTAACGTCGAATAACGTGACTAACAAAATTCTCTTTGTCATAGGTAAAAATATGGTTCCAAAACCGACGCGCTAAGGAGCGCAAACAGGTGAAGAAACGTGAAGAAGTGGTGATGAAGGAGAAGGGAGACCACGCGTCGCTACAGCACGCGCAACTGCACCACGCGACCATGCTCCACCACCAGCAGATGATGAACGGTATGATGCACCACCATCACTACCACCAGGGCGTGCTGCAGGGAGTCCCCGAGCCGCTGGTGCCCGGCGTGCCCCCTGTGCCGTTACTGTGACCACACCAGCAACACTACTGTGCTCATAGTGACAACTTCGCGTAGTGACTTTTACCGGCGCGGGCGGTCCGAACACCGCCGCACCTTACGGAACAATGCCCCGACAGGGCGTCGCAGTGCATCCACAATATACGACAAACGTGTGATATATTTAGTGCAATCCTGTGGTGATGCGTGTCGGGTTTACCAGCATAGTAAGAACTTTAAAAATGAATACTCCTGGGTACTACATGGTTATTTACCTAACGGCTGTAAGCGGAGACACTTAACCAACTTTCTGGAGCTAAGGCTTTTTCTATAATGAGATACTTGCCACTTACGTTAAGTCCTCTTGTAAACTCCACCATTACTGAAACAGCCATTGCACCAGAAACGTTTACCTACATTATGTTTTAGTCCTAATTCTAGTTAACTAAGTGTTCACGCCTTATAGCTATTTTAGTACCTTTTCTTTTAAACGGTACAGATTAATGTAATGTATTGAATTTTGTCACTTGACTGTAAATATAGAATAACTATATTTTTATATTATTATTACAATTAAGTATTATTAAATTGATTATTTTTAAACGGTTTATTTATTTCTCAATGCTGCAAGTGCCTTCCCAGTGATTTAAATTAGGTAGCTTGTATAGCTATCTAATAAACTACTGTTTGAATAGTTGAATTTAAACATTGGTTTCATTGTTTGTACTATTGTTGTTATATTGTTAACGATACAAAATGTTTACACAACTTGAGTAAAGTGTTCTTACTTTCATTGCGAATCTCATAAGTACGAGCTTAACGTACGGCAGTGTAATATTCTATTCTATTGCATGATACTGATCATCATCGCATTTGTGGCCTTGAGAAGTAGGTGCAAATAGTTTTTACGTTGAATGAGATTATTCCTAGTTTTAATTGTTCTGTAAATAATAGCTTAAATCCTAGAATAATTTATTCTTATGCCAACTTCTATAGCATAACACTGTAAAGAATTATCACTCAGTTCACGAACGACAATGTCTTGAGCAATCATAATATTTGTATGGGTAAATCGTTATGGAGGGGTTTGATTATAATTTTGACATAAATAGTAAGATTACGATTGAGTTGATTTTTAAATGCTGAGTTACGATATATTATTTATTGTTTGATACATGCCCAGTCCGAGGAAGTAACGTGATCGTTTATCGTTTTGTTTTGTGGTAACAGTTAATGTATAATATTGTGGTGCTAACAATATTCATTTCATTTGTAATGTATTATTGTATTCCCATGTTGGACAGTACATTGTGTGACGTAATAAATTTTTAACTTTTGTGTTTGTTGTATTAAAGGTTGATGTTTGAAAATCGTTTGTGGACACATGATTTGTTAGAATTTACGCAGCACTATCACGAAACACATTTGATAAACTAAATAAATTCATGTTAATCTTTACTGTTGTTTCTTTTTCCTGATCTGGGTTTACATTCATAACAAAGATGTGCGAGTTTGAATAATTGCGATTAGTCTCGCGATATTCCGGCGCACGTTTTACTAACGCGCAATTTGCTTTGTTCTATAAAGCGGACCTTACGTAAGAAGAGACTTGTCTTGCCGACGACTTGGAGCGTGTCTATTGTGCCTAGGTCAAAGAGGTATGAGACAACGATATAAGACAACTTACCTACTCCTGAAAAATTATCTGTGAACTCACACTTTTACTTAGGTAATAAACTTTAAACGCCAAAACAGATTATTTATGCAGTTTCAAAAATGAAGATTCTATCTGAAAGCGCATCAAATCTTCTTGGTTTCTTTGATGCATACATAATACCTACAACATAAAATTATTTTTCACAATTTTCTTTCATAAATTTTTCACGAACGAAGATAGATGACCTAATTCACGTCTTCCATCGTCTGATTTATGTTGAAACTTCAGCCGTTATGGTAATTTGAACGAAGCGTTGTGGGCCTTGCAATTTTTCTCAAAGAATAATCTGCCATGGTCTCTTTGAACTCAACATGACAGGAATCCATTCATAGGCGTTTTTAAGTTCTGCATTTCTATATAAGCATTCCTTTGTCTTCAAGTAGCTCGTGGCTTCGATCTCAGTAAGACAGCTTATTTGGAATACATTTTTTCATCACTACAGCCTCTATACGTGAAGGAACACATCGTGAGAAAACTGGCACACATGTAACATCCTTCAACCCTAATTAAGCGCGTGTAGTGCATTGTGGGCATTGTGGCTTACTCTGTGAGCCTGTGACCCAGTTGTGGTAATAATACCTATCAGTTGCTACGGGGTTCTTTCATATGCAGCCCAGAGACAGGATCTCTGCCTGTTTGTTGAAAATGGATTCGCATCGGATATCACATTAATCTTAAAAATAATTAACAAGGGTGTGCTTAAGGGAGAATACCTATTTGTAGGCGTGTTGTAAAAGTCTGTTCAGACCGTTCCGTATTATTCGTATATAATATAATACATCCCTCTCCAGAAAATAGTTCCTCAACTAAGTTTCGCAACCCATGGCGGAAGCGATATCCGCTTAGGTTTGAACAGTATGATTAGCGCATATCCACTCTTCTTTCGCTCCTGCTCTGGGTTGTGAATACCGCCTAGGTCTCAAAAGGCTTGAACACCACGGCAAGAGATATTCCCTGTATAATGTACAGACATTATACAGGGAATAAGTCAGAAAGAACCTTCTAAAACTTCTACGTACAGACGTAGAAGTTTTAGAAGGTTCTTTCTGACTTGAACTGACATCACTTTCATTTTCGATCAGTCAACATAGAAACATGAATGGAAGTGCTGTCACTTATTGTTTGAGAGTAACGGAAGTGTGTAGCCACAAGTTAGAAAAACGCTTACTTTTAAATTAGACCCATAATACTGACTTAACATCACAGTCAATATTGAGAATTATTGGGCGCAATAGGGTTGCCTGTGTGAAAATGAAGATGGTCTTACAGCTTTTTTAATTTTATTGCACCTCAAGAGTGAGTAGGTTACTTCTAGGCTCACCTGATGGTAAACGATGATGTGGTCGACGATGGAGCACACTTGCCTAGAAGTAACTTATTCACGCTTGACTTACAATTTCGTTGCATAGAACTCAGCATATGGATCGAACAATAATTTGTTCGTGTGCCCACATCTCGAAGCCCAGTCTTCGCTGCAGATAACGATGACTTGGCTGCGATTTATGGGCACATGAACAAATTATTGTTCGACCCGTATGCTGAGTTCTGGGCACCGAGAGTGAGTACTCCAGGTTGTAGCTATCAGGAAGGAAAACACAGACTCAGGCTGAGAATTCCAATCCTTAGCTGTACGCACAATGTTCTTTATTGAATTCCCAAAACGAAACCAACCAAAACTGCTAGTACTGCAAACTTTTAGAAGAAGAAAATTTTATAAGATAGAAATGCCAACTTTTTAGGTAGGTATAGGTATTAACACATAAGGTTTGTTTCAAAAATATATTGGTCAGGATAGTTTATAAAAATTGCAGTAGATAATGAAAACCTCTGTGATGGTGTTATCGCTTCTTTGGTGGAATGGGGAACAGAGAGCCTAGCGCGAATGTTTTTGACATATAGTAACGTAAAGTAAAATATGACTATAATTATAATACTCGTTTCGCACATTGTATTTATTTGAATTGCATTCTATATTCAAATTTTTGTATGATACAAATTGTATGTGTCGCATAAAATTAAACCAAAATACTATGGGATTGTATTTTTTATATTCAAAATTTACTCACGTTAACGATACTGTAACCTTAATACGTCAACAGATTCGTTCTAGGCCCTCTGAGCAGGAAGTTCTTCATGCTTCATTGAAAAGTGTACTAATGCCAACGTTTGTGATCCCGGTGGAATTTGAAATAAATGAGGTTGACTGGTTCACTTGTCTAATATGTAGGAATCCAATCAAAGCTGTTCCATCATACAACAAGCATTCACCATACGATTCTAAATCCTAATGTTTACCTACTCTTGAAATTATACAGTATACTTTTACATAACTTTTTCTTTCTTTCTTCTTTCTTTGTTCGATGCAGTCAACCCTATACCGTGCAGCATGCGCGGTAGGAATGTGAATGCGCTAAACGTTGAGTAAACCGATGCTTATTGAGGGCATTTCGAGAGCAGCATCAAAGAGGCCGACACCTCGGATCTTACCGCCTACTGGCCACCGCACACTTCCTACTGATCAGGCAGGAATAGCGGGCATTCCAATGCATTTCAATTTATTAATTTTATAAACACGGGGCTGTCTTTAAGCTGAGAAAAGGAGAAATCAAAAAATTAAATAGGTTGGGTAATTACCTCCGTATTTATTGTTACATTATCTGCTGCCGACAGCTTCAATCGCATGGCAATCCAAAATTATACGAAGGAAAAACTTCAACAACTTTCGGTACTTATAAAAAATGACTGTAACCACGGCAAGATCTACCCGTGTGCCAGGTTTCATCCAAATGCGTTCAGCCGTTTTGACGTGAGAGGGGTAACAAACACGCTAGACAGACAAATTTACTTTTGCATTTATAATATTAAACTCGTAGTATGGATTCGTATTTATAATTAATGTACATATTTAAAGGACACAGCATAATACAGGTAAATGCAAGTTTGCGTTGTAGTAAATCAAAATTGAAGGAAGTAGTCCATTTATATGGTATTTATTCACCTTCTGTCAAAATAAATACTGATGTAGGATTGTTTGTCCATGTCTCGAGCCGGAATAACGATTCCACAGTGCACCAGTGGTACATGACAGCGTAGAGGGTAGTTGGTCCTCGATGAGGTGGACCAATCAGATAAAATCCGTGTTTGGAGGCCCTGTTAATGCGAATGACTATCGTCTAATACGCCAGCAATACAAAAAAACTTGAGAGGTGTCAAGGGACACCCGGATGTAACGAAGTTCCAAATAAATATCATTTATCATTTAATATCTAAACTACTCATCGGATTACCAACTCTTCTGCAGATTGAAAGCTTCAGTATCGCTGTGTCATAACTCATAGCACTCATTCTCGTAGCCTACTTGTTATCCTTGAATAAAACACCATCCCTGATCTGTTTCTTGATAGAGAAGTGAAACCGCATGAAATAGCTAGTATTTAATCAAATAAAAAAAGTATTTCACATCTAAAAAAATTTAAATGTTTTAAAATATTTGTATTGTTTTCAGCTTCAATTTGTTGCGTTCGAACGATCGCAAATTAAGTCTATTATGTACGCTAAATAACCGATATGTCAGAAAATAGAGCAGATATCATGCAATTTTTTTTTTGTTTCGAATGTTTCGTTTGTAGTATTTGAAATTAATACAAACTTTCTATTCTGTGTGAGAGAGTACCTGAGAAGTTTTTGGGTACCTACCTTCTTACAATGACATAAAAGTTACGAGACTCCTTTTTCAAAATAGTCAATACTAATTATAAACTAATAAAATAAATACTAATAACCTATTATAAACGGTAAAATTCTTTGTTCCGTTCTACTGTAGATACAGATCCGATTAAGAAAACTCATTCATGAAGAGGCTGTGTCTTCGAAAAATCATCATGTTCCAATAAAATCTTCTAGGATATTCTATCCTAGAGCTGAGCCGCGGGAAAAATTAACGTCTAATCAATTACTTTTATCAAAATATTTGTATCTTATATTTTGGCGCTTTATTTCGAAATTAAAAACACATTCTTCTTCAAAATTCAAACATAAAAGAAACAAAAGACAATCATAAAAGTGTCGCTACAACTTTTCGTATGATTTTTTTCCGTCTAGCCCCCTTTCACAACGCGTGATAAGGAACTTCGTTCCAATAACACCAGCGATTGATCCTGACCATGACCGCTCTTTCAAAAGCGAAGCGAAGAAGAGAGATGAATAAAAAATAATAATAATAAAATAATAATTTATTTCAGACCAAAATTGTCCATAGAGTGTTAGCACACAGAAAACTTAAGAAAATATGTTAGTAATACTTAAAAAATAAACAAAAGAAATGAATTATCCTATATGTATATTATACTGATTAAAAAGAGGTTTTCGAAAGATTTGAATGTCCATTTGAAGTCACCTCATTATCTAGATCATAACGTTCAAACAGTTTGCAGTAACCACAAGGAAGAGGAACTCACTCGAGAAATAAGGAAAGACAAACGAGTGAAGTAATTCTCTCACTCGCAACGTACTGCTACCGCTACGTCGTAACGCAGCTTACGTAGAAAGATAAATTATTATGTCACCGTAAAATTGCAAACGCTATAAGATTGTAAAATATCTAATTTTTACATTGAAAACTATTGAAATTGCATGGGATTTATTGTATACAACACGAGTTTTCATAATATATCGAAAAAATATAATCTAATAAAGATTTACAACAATCTTACAGAGTCTGCAATTTTCCGGTGAAAATTACACAATTAGACTACTTTCCAAAATTTAAAAGGTTTCCATCATGGTGATCTGTTCATGTACAAATTTTAATATAGTTAAGCATTGCTCTGGGTACCAAGCAGTGGAATTGTGTAATAGGTTACCAAGTAATTTAGAGTTATTAATATATAGCCCTTATTTATTTAAAAACAAATTAAAAGCCTTCTTGCTGTCTCAGATTTTATGTCAAATCAAATTGATGTAATAAAACATTGAACAAGCTTTTAATTGAATTGATTTTTGGCTGAGGGACTATACTTTTTTTACTTTTGACTTTGACTAATCATCTGACATAACGTTCATTTGACATTATATCTGACTTCCTTTTTGACATGTATTTATTTATAGACGTATTTTAATTTATTGACTTCATATTTTACTGTACTTTAGCTTTCAATTGTACAAATTGTTGCATGTCACATTTGTATTAATATTATTATGTACCTACCTAATATTCTACACAATGTTTATTGTTTGAATAAATAAATAAATGCTCCCGTACGTACATTTTATTTGCTTGATGCTAAGTCTACAGCTCTGAATCAGACATAAGCCACAAGTTGCCTGGTAAAGAACGCCTTGTTGCATTAACATCGCCTATGAACCACTTCTGTACCTACATAAAGTTTAAAAAAAAATAACGTAGATACCTACGTATAATTACAACAAATATTACCTAACAATAAAACTGTACTTATAACGCCATGTATAGGTCTATCATTGTAGTATTAGACACAGAAGGCCGACCCGTACTTAGAATTTAGATTTTTGTAGCAAACCAGCCATGCTTTTGTACCAACTATTTAATTTATTAATTCCACAGTGACCACAGAGTTAGAATAGGTTAAACTAATAATAATAATAATAATGTCTAATGTGGAATTGCCAATAAACTTTATATTGTATAGCAGGGTACTTGTTTAATTGAAGATTACTCTGATTTTATATACCCTACAAATTTACTATAGCACGGGTAAGAGATTCTTAAGATCCGGGTTACAAAGTGCATAATCCTGTTGGTCCCAGCAGGGTATTTCACTACTTTCAAAAAATATCTAAACGAATACTATTTAATGGATTTCAGGTTCCTAATATAGTACGATTTGTGAAAGTCAAATCGGCGGTAAAATAGAGAACTTGCACGCTTTGGAAGTTATTCTTCTATCCTTGTCATACAAAACGATGGCGAAAATTCACTATGATGTGTAGTGATAGTGATTTAAAACGCTCACAAATCCTTTTTAATTTTTTGTTTTTTCTCTAGGTTTTGAGAAATATAATTTAAAATATCAGTCAAATACCCTAGGTATAGCTGCTAGATCCGTCAGCCAGAACGATAGAAGCCAGAACCTACTGTTCCTACTACTGGTAGGGATCGAGAAAAGCTCTGAGACATTGAAGCCAGGGAAATTGCTACTCTGAGTGTTGACTATACTGCAATGACTTGGCCATTGCTCATTGAATTGGCTGACTGACCACTGAGCAACCGTCTTCCATTTCACTTCGTATTACATTAAGTACTTCTGTTACATCTTACGACATCAGCTAATATATCAAAATCCGTAGTTCAGTAACAGAATAACCACACTGTTGGCTTGGACTCAATTTTTCGAGAAAAATTGGCGAGTATCAAATAGACAGCCTCACAAATTGCTTCTTGTATACCATTTTTATGGATGAGAAAACAACAAATGACTTCTTCCGCTCTGGGTGGTGCGGAAGGGCGTGTTACTGACTAAAACCCACCCGTGTTCCTCATAATGCCCTTTTGCGTTCCAGGGCCGCAGTGACTCTTTTAAACAAATTCCGTAACCCTAGCAGGAATTCTGCAACCCTTGATAAACAATATTACCACAGATTTAGTATTACAAGGAATGGAGTGGCCTTCTCAGCCTCACTTTATTCCTTGTCATGAGAATGTGTTAAAGTTCCCTGGGAAAGGATGTACAGGAAGTTAAGATGGCTAAATTCCATTAGGTTCAGTTTTAAGAATTAATTTCTCCAAAGAACATTATCTACAATATTCACTTAGGTAGGTATATCTATGTCCCAGGTTCTGCTGTCTTATTCTTTTTCGAAGGCCCTGAATAGGGACATAGTATACATTTTTATCCGGAGTACGATCCTTTGGAATAATAAAAGACCTTCACGGGTGGGCGAAGCCGTTGGTATAGGTAAGTATAAGAGTACCAGCAGGGATTGAGTCCAGTTGGGCATTACTGACCGACTCATAGATATCTGGGTATTCTATGTTTATGAATGTTTATAACATGAGTGTGTACTATTCCGACCACCGCGACGTACAGTGTTCTCCACACAGAGGCCGTTCTTCAAACAGAGCTTCACATGTTTGCGCTCACCCTGCGCTTGTTTGCCCTTTGACAGCAGTCTCACAGGTCGTTAACACGTCACACCTAACTGAACCAACTTGAACCTGGAGCCTCTAATCATTGCATTAAATCATCACACACGTCATTAAACTAAACAAACAGACACTACATATACCGGAAATACTTAAAGACGAACATCCATGCGTGTCAGATTCAACAGTCACTCAGAATATAGACTCATAAATTAGTAATAACCTTGACGCAAAAATTACAAGACACGCAGCTCGTTTCTATTTTAATTGCTATGGATCAACGATTAAATTTGATTTCCTTGTATAACATTATAGAAAAAATATCACATATAAAACTTTGTGAACAACACGTAAGTAGATAAATAATCAGTTGTTATCGTGTGCATTACATTTAACTAGGTGGGTTTAATCCACTTGATTTGATATCTTGATAATGTCTGGATTATCGGCGAACATGAAAGCGCCTAAATTAATTTTTAATCCAGCTTTCCCTCGGTGACTTGGCCATATCTTGTCGACTTAGGCACACAAGTCGTTGATACGAATCGTACGATATCAAGCGTACCGCCGCGCACCGGTGTCGCGCTTCGCTGCCATAAACTACCACGAAGACATGTTCATTAATTAAGAATCCAACACAGTTTTATGGTACCCTATTTTCTCATTATTGGGCACACCAAACAGTGTAGAACTGAAATTGAAACTGTTATAAATCAGAAACAAAGAAATGTCAGCTGATTTAATCACTATGTCGGCCTAAACGAATTATTATGCATTGGAAATGTCGATAACAAAATAAAACTATACAACAAGAAGATAGACAATTCATAAAAAAATATATAAGGGGCTGGCTATGTAGGTATCAGTCTATAAGCAATTTCAGATTTAGAACCTGATACCTTTACCCTTTAATATGTAAGTACATAAAATAAAATAAAAAAAAATAAAAAAATAAAATAAAAATAAAGTACATAGATTAATTATGTACCAAGACAAAATGTTATTGACTTTTAGGTATCAGTTCTACTGATAAAAATATATAAGTTGTGATATACTACATCCAAACTTCCCGTGCGATATGATAAAATTCTTAGTATCTAGTGCCTACGTTGGACCTGCAAGCTAAGAATAAAACCAACTTTAAAATTTCTAGATTACACTTTATTTATATGTATGTAAAGATTTAGTACAATTTACACTAGCTACCGCCCGCGATTCCGCCTGAGTCGAATTAGTCTATCTCCCCCTTAATAAATTTATATAATTATATAAATAATGCGAAAACTACCAAAAAACGCGTGAAAAATTAGCAAATAAACATCCATCCACACAAACTTTAAAAATTGTAATTGTAGCAAGATTAGTAGGATAGAATAGAAAGTAGGATATTCACTAACTCATATCATGTACATAATCGGTAAATGATTCTACATACATAGGTAGGTAACTTAGGTATACTTTTAGATGCTATCTGTCGTTGTTTGAGTGACAGTGCCGCCTTCGATACGATAAATAATGCTTTTTTTCTCTACCAACATCAATATACTCAACTTAAGTCTTTCCTTATGTTTTTAGAATTAGGCATTGTCTTTGTACGCCATGTTATAGGTCACTCGCTAGAAACCATTGTTTCAAAATTCAGCACCCTTTCTGATCATTTGTTCTTTGGCAAAATCAATCTAATATGGCTGGAGATTTTAGTTTGATTTAAAAAGTTATGTCCTTATAATCAATAGGTAATGCAAAGTTTATTTCAAAGATCAAAGACCTTGATCATTAGGTCACCTTAGTAACTCGGATTACATCGTCAATACTTATTCTCACATACATAAGTTGCTGAACAATAGATATCTTTTGTTTACGTTATCTTCTAAATAATGCGTATTATTTTATCGTTTTTCAATGGTATTCATGCTGCCCAATTGATTGAGAAGTGTAAGTTAGTAGTGTCATGTTATTTCGTTGGTCTATGTAAGGAAGTTCGTAGATATATGTCCCGCGAGCCGACAACGACCTTACAACCTATCAGATTGTAAGGTCGTTGTCGGCTCGAAGATAGCAGGTCTTAGGTCTACTACCTAAGACCTGCTATCTTTGTAGATCCTACAACCTACGAGGTTTGTAAACCTACAAACTGCGAAGTTCGTAGACCTTATGATCTGGGAGCTTACAGGACCTTTGACAATTGACCTGCGAGCTTCATAAACCTAAAACATACGAACTTTGTAGACCTACGAACTCGATATTAGGAGCATAGGATTAAGACCTACGAGATAAATCAACCTACGAATTATGTAGACCATTGAGGTTCGTAGGAGTAGGAAGTACGAGATTAGTGGATGGTCTGCCAGCTTTATAGACCTACGACCTGCGAGCTTCGAGAACCTACAACCTACCAATTTTCCGACCAACCAATTTTTTTTTAGACCTTCGAGGTTCATAGGATTACGAACTACGAGATTAGTAGACCTACGACCTACAAGCTTCGTACACCTTCAACTTACGAACTTTGTAGACCTACGAACTTCGAGATTCGTAGGATTACGACCTATGAGATAAATATACCGACGACCAGCGAGCTTCATAAACCACAACCTACGAACTTTGTAGACCTTCGAGGTTCTTAGGATTACGAACTACGAGATTAGCAGACTTACGACCCGCAAGCTTCGTACACCTTCAACTTACGAATTTTGTGACCTTCGAGATTCGTAAGATTACGACCTTCGAGATAAGCTTCTTAAACCTACAAACTATGAAGTTTGTAGACCTTTGAGGTTCGTAGGAGTAGGAACTACGAGATTAGTGGACCTACGGCCTGCTAGCTTTATAGACCTACAACCTGCGAGCTTCGTAGACTTACAACTTGATGAGATTACGACCCACCTTCGATCTACGAGACCTAGTGGGCATACGAGATTCAATGACCTACGGTTTTCGAGATTCGTAAGCGTATGACTTGAGACTTTCAGGTTTCAGTATGTTGTTTTCAATGGCTTTGAATTAAAATTATGTGTCTTGGCATACAAAAGTAGGCCATTGTTTTGTTCTTCCTAGGCCTAAAAAAAGAACGAAAACTATAAAACCTGAACTTTTAAGCATTGTCAAAAGAAAATTGTTTTAAATAAATCAGAATCAGAACTGAATTTTGTTAGAACTAAAAATGGAAAGTTGGACTTTCTTTGTTTTCATAGATATTATTTTTACCATAATGGACCTTCAGAAAGCTTGACAGTACTCCGGTCATGGTGGCCAAATTATTGCGGAGGTGAGCCACCGTCGCATGAAATAATATACCTATTACGTGTGGTGTACTAGAGTGTGCGCAGGAACAGGTGCACATTCGCTTCTCTCACTTGAGAATAAGAGAAGAGAGTATAATAAGTAGACCAATGGGACGATACGACCTGAAAGGAATCAGGCGTAAGTCCAACGGTTTCCTGTGCTTTTCAAGGCACGGGGTATCACACTGCCGATTTCAAAACTTCGGGTTCTCATGGGGTATTTCCCAATGGATATACCCAAGAAATCTTTCTTCGACCTGGGTACCGACCCTCGAACCTGCGCAGGACTAGAATTCAGGTGTCGCATCTCGCAGTAATATTGCATTGACAAGCTTAATTAATTTTAATGTCTGAAGAATAAAATAATGTTGATTAAACCTAAAAAAAAAACAATTCGTCGGTTTTTTACAAACAGAATACATAATGTTATGCGTTGGATTTGCTACTTTCGCCCAACAAAGTTTCCTTGAAAAGTTGAGACATCTGCAATTCACACTGAATATTAAATGAAGCGCTGTAGGCAGCTTTGCATTGTAATGATATTCATAAAATTTGAAGTCGCATATAGCTGAATAAAAATATGTTACGTATCAACAACTTGTAGTTTTCGAAATAACATGAGGAGACGAGGACATGACATTCAATTTTATTTATTTTTATTTGGTAAACATGTCTTGTGACTTTTATTTCATTTTACAATGTTTTTCTAATTTGTAAAAAATGCATAAATCTCCAGCTTTTTTAAATGTGCTAGTATTGCAATAGGTATGTTTATTCTGTTAATTTAATTAATAAATGGATAAGTATAAAATCCTTTTTGGTGTGTCTATCATACTAACAGTTTCTTAAAAATCTTTTCATGTATGTAAAAGTTTGAAGATAGGCGTAGTAATGTGTAAACATACATATTTCAATTCAATAACACTTTACGAAGCGATTAAATTAATTTGTAGGTACAATTTAAATGGACCAAAATGTGTTCATTAATATTACCGTCCGCCCGAGACCAGATTTTATTTGAGGTACCTACCTAAAACGGGTCACTTTTGAAGTGGCATCGGTTATTTAGGTTTTTAATAACGCCAGGCATGAATATGTGATGCGATTTGACGCGGACCAAGATTTATATTTATAGCAGTTTTAATTTACGACGGGTTATAAAATACGTCGAAACTCCGGCGATCGATAGCTGTGTAGGTGCCTGCCTACCTGACGATTGCGTCGTTATATCAAATAAATACAGGTATCTAACACGTACAAATGTATTCATTTCATATATTTGAAATTCGTTTTAATGTCGCTTGGGGATCAATATAAATTATTTGTCAAGTAACTAATTTTGAAAAGTATTTTAATTTGACTTTTTTTTGCTTTTATTCAAGCTGAAGTAATTTTTGTTGCATCGTTGATTTGTTAAGTACCTATTTAAATTGAAGGTGGTTGTTGATACAAAGATATTATTAGGGATCAATTATTATAATGGTTGCACCATATTGGCTTCAATGATATAGGACAATTGACGCGTTTTAACGATTAAACTTTACGGTTTTGTTCCGAGAATTGTTGCAGTTATCTAGATATTTCAGGCATTTACCTATCTACATATATAGATAACATTGTTAGCTTTATGTTACGTTACCTAAATCGTGAAACAATAACGGAGGTAATAAAGTTATGTGTTTTCTTTGCTTTATAATTTTATTAACGTATTTGTTTACTACACCTGAAAATAACGTAGATCGTTATTTACTGTATGTAACGCTAAAGTCATGTTATAGCATGTTTCATCACGTTACTTTTACATAAAATATTTACAAAGTTGTTTATAAATATAACGCAGGAAATACCGTCATGTTTAACGGTTCATTTTAAACTATTTTTGCAATAAAGCTTAATGGTTTAACGCCGACTATAAACAAAAGCGGTACGTTAGAAAAAAGTATTGGTTGAAGCTACGCACAACTTTTCAGCACGTGATCATTTGCAAAAACTAAGGAGGCGGGCGGCAACTCAAAGGGGATTCGTCTTAAAGGGCGTCCGAGTCAAAATATGTACAAACGCAGACCATAATGGCCTAAACAACAAAAAAATGGATATCTTATTTAAGTATTAACAATAAGCGGGCCTGCTTTTCGTGCGGAGTTGCCCTGAACAATGGTGAGTTTTACGAGGTCGTAAAAGAGGCATCTTTGTCCACGATTCGGTCAATAAACGTAGTTGAGCGGGCCCGGCTGCGTGCCCATACACACATAATTGTTTAGTTGAAATTCAAATTGATCTCACGGAAAATCTAAGCTGCCTATTCCTACTCTATATAATTCAACCCATTATATGATCCGAGTTATTTATTGAACTTCACACATTCCAAATCGAATGTCTAATGTGACTGTATTACTCATAAGTATATATCTACCTACAACTGTGAAAATCACGTTGAGTTAAAAAACATGATAAAAGTTTTAGAGACGGCATGTAAAGGAAAGTTATCATGTTTATTTGGTTCAAGCACTTCGTAATTATTGTAGTTTTGAGTAATCCTCATAACTATTGTTCACTGATATGATCTACAATATCAATAAAGTTGAAATGAATCGCTGCTCTAGTTTTTTAGGCTAGAGTTAGAGCTTTATAGGAGTGTTAATTTTAGATGATATTCAGTCAAAAGCAATTCGCTTCAAGAAAACTTTGTATATAATTAGGCACTATAAAACTTTGGGCTAAACAGAGAAATGAAGCATAATTCTCGATGCGAACTTGATTTTCCCCTTGGCGCTCGGGTCATCCCCCAAGACAGGCAAGTGATTGTATTAATCATTTCAAGTATATCAATTATATAAATATATAAAAATATATCAATTATAAATATTTTGATAAATACTTGTAATCCACGCCGATTTACAAGTATTTATCAAAAGTTTGTATAAAATACTACGGCGTAGCGCCACAAATTCCAAATAGCAAGTTTTAAGATAAAACAGTTTGATGTAGGTTTTATGTTTCTTGGACTTAGGATTTACCACCAACCACATGTAGGTATCCAAAGTTCTCGAAAACATAGAAGAAGACGTTCCAAGCAATACAAAACAGTAACTGATAAAAACTAGAGTTAGTCGGTCACTGAACAAAGGTGGCTACCTGCATTACCCGCTTCACCGCGTAGGAATATCTTCCGCGCCATTTGTAAAGTCAGGCCGAACCCTATTGTCTAAAGCCCGCGAACTGCGGGAAAATCCCTTGCAAGGTAAAAAAACCTATTGTATTAATTGTTCAAAGCAAGCCGCCACAATGCAGTGCGGACGAGTCCGAACGTTATCGACACTGGAGCAGATAATTGAATTAGTTGTTATGTATAATATGTATATTCAAGTGAAATAATCTTTTTAGTGAGCGTTCACAGAAGGCGGAATTCGGCAGGGTTTGTTGTTTGTATGTAAGCCTAATTTTCCGCAAACAAATACTTAGAGGGTTAGCTGGAAGAGTTGAGCAATGTTGCAGAGTTGACTCTTATGAAGAAATTTCTAGAATTGTTCGTTTCGTTGTTTTCGCGTTTACCTCTACTACATTTTTATAATTTTTAGTATTCCGGACATCCGTAAAAAACGGATCACTCGGTTGTGTCTGTCTGTCTGTACGTCTTCCACAGACAATTTTCTCCGAATCTACTGGACCGATTCCGTTGAAATTTAATACACATATGAACTTCTGTGACCCAAACTCGGACGAGTTATGTAAATAAATATATTTTGAGCATGGGGGACAAACTAAAAAAGCTTCCAAAAAAAGTTTTCCAAACTGTACCAGTTGCGACACACAATGAAAGGGCGGGTGCGGGTTTTAATTATATCTCATTCATAATTAAAAAAAAAAATGTTTTTGAAGTTATTCAAGAAATTAAAAAATTACCATTCCCTTATCTTCGAAACTAATAAGCCCAAAATTTTGAAAACAAAATCAGATAATAGTTCTATACCCATAGATTACAGGAAAACCCATAAGAAGTTTGTAGTTCTAAAGTAACATGTTTCAAAAAGTCGAAATCCCATACCTAATGTCCTTTGTGGTAAAGATAGGATTTGCAGGTTATTTTACGAACGCTGTTTGTTTTGTAGTTCTAACTTTGCTTATACCGATATAATGGAGGAAGGGCAGTGGTCTTTCTTAACTGTATTATTTTCATATCTAATGTTTTATTCGTATTTACACCTACTAACTTACATATCTTGTCAGCAGTAGGCACGACGTCAAAAGTAGGCATGACAAAGGTATTATAAATTATGGTTTATTGTCGTCATTCATAATAACCTTACGATTACACTTTATTATGCATGATAAAAACGAAAAATTACAAACATTACTTCTGCCTTGGCGCAACATTGATTTTGGCTAACTCATCACGAATGCTTTCCACGTTTTGATGCCCACATCACGATAGCAAAGGACTGGCGGTACTCATATACGTGCACTTTACAATCGAACGTACAGATTCATTTACAAGTACATAGTTACGTCAGGAAAGGAAACCACTTAAATTTTAATAAGAGCAGCGATTATGCGCAATAAAAAGCTGTAAATATGTAGTTGGCCGGGTTCCCTCACGGAGGGCAATTTGCGGCGCTCCGCCCCCCTTGAGCCAACTACCAGTATCAATGCCCATAATTGCAAATAATAAGCAAGCCCTTACGATACAGGTACGTATAGATAAACTTATATAGCTTAAACGCCAGCCGCTTTGAGAAAATCATTAGGTGAGCTTTCAAGCGATTATATCGTAAACATTAGTAGTCCAGAAGCTTTTAACCGAATAAAAATAAAAAATTAAAATTATACGGCATAGGTACATAGGTAACATTCCATTGTTTTTTTTTTATTATTTAATATGGGTTTGCTCTTGACTCTAGTCTAGGTCATAGATGACAGAGACAAAGTCGACGATGGAGCGACCTTACCCAGAAGAAGCCTGTTCACTCTAATTTTAAAGAGATTAGGGTTGTATGCGTGCGTTTGTACGCGCGAAGCCGCATTCGGGGTATCAAAAAGGTCCCGCATGGCACGAGCAGCTCTGGTCAATATTCTTGCCAATGAGTAGGTATATTTTGGACTACGTTGGTAGGTGGCAATCATTATTATGTTCTAGTGTTACACAGTAGGTACTTGGGCTATGGGGTACTGCCATTCAGCTACATCCGATTGGACGAGAAGCCGACCGCAACATAATATTTGGGAAATAGCAGCAGATTATGAGGCGGCAATCAAACTGGAGGATCAATATCATCATTAAGAACTGCGGAAGAGTAAGAAATACATAATTAACTGTACTTTAAAAAAATTGCAGTGCCAGTGTCTTCGCCTGCACTTTGGCGTTCCAAAGAAAATGCTTGTCTGTGGAAAATGCGTGGAGACTACCATGGATCCAATCAGCTAGCTTGAAAGTACCTATTACTAGCTCTGATTCTACAAAATTATTTTAACTGCTTGCGTCAAAATACGTGAGTAGCAATAGCAGTAGTGGCAGGAGTGGGCACGCCACAATTGCGGCGGTAAGGCCCCTCTTTGGGGAGTGGCTGGAGAGGCGCCACGGCGTCCTCACCTTCCGCCTGACGCAGGTACTTACCGAACATGGCTGTTTCGGGAGATACCTGTTTCGGATTAGTCACCGCGACCCTGGAACGCAAAGGGCTTTAGAAGGAACACGGATGGGTTTTAGTCAGTAAGAGTCTGACACGCCCTTTCGCTCCACCCAGAGCGGAAGAAGTCATTTGATGATTTCCCATCCTTTAAAAAAAAATAAAAAGTAGTTTTTTAGTTTCCAATCCTACCAGGATTGGAAAAGCGGTTTATTTGGGATATGATATGTGGAAACTCGTCCCACTCCAGACTGGGCTCCGAGGCCAGTTTACCTCAGTTTATCAAAATGGCGGTAAACTAGTCCAACTTGGGTTTTTTGCTTTCGATACCCTGGTACCAGTACCTACTGTATGATTATTGGCGTTCTATGATAAAGGTACTCGTCTGAGTTTACTCATGGTGCTTACTTATCCAGATGAGGTATACCACTTAACTAACCAGTTACGAACATATCCGTGTGTGTGGAATTCAGTCCAAGTCGATTGCAATGTACACAGAATGCTGCTGCCCATTCTCTGGTGACAGCTGCACTGCGATCGCAAACCCGCCTGCAAAGCGTGGCGATTATGGCCTATGTCCAGCAGTGGATGCCTTTCGGCTGGCATGATGATGATGATGATAACGATCTTTTTTGTTCAGTATTCCTCTTTTTTCCTTGAGGCCTAAAGCAAATCTGAATGTTTACCATTATCAATTTTGAAAAAGAGGAAATTGTACCGTTGTCCAAATTAGTTGTGGGGCGAGTTTCGCCATGACCCTTTATTTCTTAGTATCTATTCAACAGGAGAAGCAGCCTATCCTCTTCACATAGCTCGGATTAGCTTTTTACAATATTTACATATTTCTGGAAAAGCGGTGTCTGTTGATAAAATGGCCGTGAAGATTTGCTTTCATGTTGGGGATATTAAAACACAACATGAATTGTTTTAAACTAAGCATTTTGTTTCATGAGATATAAAGTAATTTTAATACTTTTTATTGTGTGAAAATGTTTAATTTTTTAAATAATTCCACTTTCATTGAAACTTAAAGCATTTCCCTACTCATAACA
>NDFZ01004885.1:0-30984 GCA_002192655.3 Mamestra configurata
CCTCGGCGTCCGTTACAGTACGTTATCTATGTATTTCTTATCACGCCTCGGCGTCCGTTACACTACGTTTTGGGGGAACGTTTTTTATTTAATATGGGTTTGCTCTTAACTCTAGTCTAGGTCATAGATGACAGAGATAAAGTCGTAGATGGAGCGAGCTTACCCAAAAGAAGCCTGTTCACTCTAATTTTGAAGAGATTAGGGTTGTATGCGTTCGGAAACACAGACGCAGGCAGAGAGTTCCACTCCTTTGCTGTGCGCATTATAAAAGACGTTTGGAAAGGTTGAGTGCGAATTGGTGGAATAGAAACAAGGTAGGGATGGTAACTTGCAGTGCCTCTAGATGTCCGATGGTAGAAGGGGGCCGGTGGGATGAAGTCGTGGAGGTCCTGGACACTTGCCCCGAAGTACAATCTGTAGAAGATCGACAAGCAGGCAACCTTGCGGCGATGAGCCAAGCTGTGAAGCTTGGCNAGAAACAAGGTAGGGATGGTAACTTGCAGTGCCTCTAGATGTCCGATGGTAGAAGGGGGCCGGTGGGATGAAGTCGTGGAGGTCCTGGACACTTGCCCCGAAGTACAATCTGTAGAAGATCGACAAGCAGGCAACCTTGCGGCGATGAGCCAAGCTGTGAAGCTTGGTATCCACCAGTCTTACGTCGCCAATGAGCCTTTTAGCTCTGCGTTCCACCGAGTCAAGAGCGGCAAGTTGGTATTTAGCCGAGCCATCCCAACGGTGGCTGCAATACTCCAAGCAGGATCGACGACGTTGTTACCGCTTTGGAGACAAAAACACCATAAAACCAGAATCAATGAAACCAAAAATATTCATTTATTAAGCTTATACGGTCCCACTGCTGGGCAAAAGCCTCCCCCAAATCTTCAGTTATTCTTTCTCCAAGCCTTCTTGAATCAGCGCTTACACTAAGCGTCTAGGTAGTTTCGCCACCTCTTCGTTCAAATAACTTACCCTTTCAATATCAAAACCCAAAAGCTCTTCAACAAACTGCATTCCTCAAAAACAAAAGGTTATTCCTCTACACGGCTCCTAACTGTTAGAACAATAGCAAAGAAGGCGAGGTGTGCTCAGCAAATGTTTGCGCAGTATTTAGCGCAGCGCAGTCTGTCGGCTGCGCTAGGCTACGCTGCGCTATGCTAGGCTGCGTTGTCTAGTGTTTGCGTCGGTAAGTGGCGGACCGGCACTTTGCGCGCGAATTCAAGTTTGGTATATAGAATGTTTAAGTGGAGATTTTTTGTTGATGCTATTTTTTGTGATTTTTGTTATGACTTAAAACAATATGATTTTCTTGTATACATAAGTACTGATACTTTTTTCATGGTACATCCCAGGAACTAAAACAGAGTCAAGGATTCATCGGTGCCATTCCTATTTAGTCAATAATCCATTCTCTGTGCATTGCGATTGTAGGTAAGATGGTCAAAATATAAAGTTAAATATTGATCAAGCTAAAGCAATGCGGACGGTATAAAATAATATTTAATAATCTGCCATCTTGAACACGAATCACCACTCCATGTTTTAAGGTCGAATACTTTCATTCTTCATTCAACCCGACCATTCCCTTTCATTCCGATACCCTATTGGGAATTCCTCAAAAACCTTTAAAGGAATTTACTTAGGCTCACATAAAATTCTCAAAATTAAAGGCATGTAACCACTGCGGAGTCCCACGACACGCGACCGCGCGATATGACACATTGGCCGCTTGTCGAGCTGTCGTTAATCGCGTTATCGTCCGCGAACAAGCAATACAGAACACGGAACACAATTTTGCTGAAGCGATCGTGAGGAAACGGCGACCATATATAACAACAACTTTAATAGTCCACAATATTTTACAATCCGATTCCGTGGGTTATAAATGTGACGTTTACGCGAAAACAGTGGTTTGTCGTTTTGAATGAGCAATGGTTTATGTGACATTCGGGTTTATTAATGTAGGCAGATATTTATGTTTTAGGTATGTTTAGTTTGTTCATAGGGGATTTTTATTAACAGTCATGTAAAGGGACGTATGTTGTTTTAACCACTTTATAAGTAAACCTACTGTATTAAACAATATTTTGTTTTATTTAAATAAAGTTAGCTTCAAGTTTTCTGCAATACACTTAAATTACAATTAGCTTTGCACGACATTTTTCAAACGTCCCACAAATTGATGACTATGCGATATGGTCGCGTATTCGACGGTTTTGCCTGTGTTTATGCAAATTGTATCCGTGCGGTAGAACCTTAAAGCTAACATATAATTCTTTACGATTTTCAAATAGCTCCACTGCACTTCGTTTTATTCCACTTTGAGTTTTATTTGTTTATTGAGGAAAATACACAGAGGTGCCGTTCCAACAAGCCTATAAACATGAAATTGTTACGTTAATCGCTTAATCGCGCGTGCGTGCTTTGAGTCAGTGTACTCATACCTTAATTGGAGACTTGAAAGAGTTATATGGTAGTATATAAAGCCTGAGTTGATACGGTATTTATTATGTAAATTAAAGTATTATTTTACACCTATAAAACAATAATAAATAATCTAATTACGACTATTAATAATTTGAATGAATAAATCTTGATTAGACATTAATTGGAACGTCGCGACCGTACGATAGATCAAAGTCAAAGTGAAAGTCAAAGATATTTATTCGCAAATATGGGTAAATAATTATGTAGATGTTCTACAATCATGTAACAGTGATATATAACAGTTTTAGTATCACCATATTTTACCTTTCGGCATGCAAATATAGAAACAAAATACAATTAAATTACAATAATAAACAGTTATAGCAGAGATCAGAGTTATCACAGATATATTACATAAAATATTAAGAGATCAAGTTAGATACCTACGATAACGCGATTAAACTCAAATGTATGATGTGTGTTGTTTATTAAGAACTTTGTTTACATCTCTAAGCCTTTGAAATACAAACCACCAAGTTCATCACAGCTTCCAGTTTAGTTTTAGATTGTTGCTAAACTTAACCATACTAATATTATAAATACGAAAGTAACTCCGTCTGTCTCTTCGTCTATCTGTGTGTTACCTCTCCACGTTTTCATGAAACTGGGTACAGGGGTAGGTCATACCTGCCAGGGTTGCGGAATTTGATCGAAAGAGTCACCGCGGCCCTGGAATGCAAAGGGCTTTAGAAGGAACACGGATTGGTTTTAGTCAGTAAGAGTCTGACCCTCCACTCCACCCAGGGCGGAAGAAGTCATTTGATGATTACCCATCCTTAAAAAAAAAGGGTAGACCATGTCCCCGAATTGGACTTAAGATACTTTTCATCCCGGGAGTACGTTCCCTTATAATATTAAACGTTATCGCGGGCGGAGTCGCTGCAGAAGACGGTAGCGCTCATAAGTTTAATAAAAAATATATTTTTACATTTTAATGATATTCTCTAGCACTCAACATACTTACTCCAACTCAACCGTTCAATCGCGCGTGTACCGACCCACCTCTCCGGTGAACAACCACCAGCTCACGTCGCCACTTAAAACCATCACACTTGTGCACACAGTTCAACTTAATTGGGATCACTTACGGGTGTCATAACTTGTTCCCGATGTGTACCATTGTGTACCATTGTGTACCATTTGTGTACCATTCTCACGTTCGTCACACAACTTGGACCATTCGCTTCGAACTTAGTTTGACGGGCTTGGTGGTAGAACTTGCGATAGTTGGTTTGCACTATTCCGGGTTGTGATTGTGTTTCGGCTTATGCTCAGATTAATAAATAGATTGGTGATTTCTGTGTCGATTTTGAAGGCGAGCTACGTGTGTTCATTTGTTTGGTAGATGTTCGGTAGTTGCGGTTTTGGTAGTAAATGGGGCTAGGGTAGGGAAATGTTGAGGCTTTGTATTTGTTTGATGGAAGTAAAGTGATATTGTTGTTTGTCCAGTTATAAGCCGAAGTGAGTGAATGCAGCAACCTAATTGCGTTAAACACAAATACATGTGATCGATCTCATATTGTCTTATTTTATCTTTTCAACAGTATTTTTAACGTTTTTGAGCATACAAATTTTTAAGCATGAAGAAATGGATCGGGAATTCCTTACGCAGTTAGGTTATAATCCTCTTTTTATATACCCTAACGAGCATTTATTACCTCGCTCTGTACACATTTTCAAATAAGTTTTTGCTATAAAACCACACCAGTTTCATTAGCCCACCAAAAGCTTTTGAAATTGAAGCAGAATTTCAAATCTCAAATGGCTTGAAAAACACGACAAAAAATGAAAATGAAATTGCTATTTGAATTCGCATCCCGAACCTGTAAACCTATGGAAAACCACGACCGTTTAATATTAAAATTACAAAAATAAACATCTTTCACAAATCAAAGCCCTTTTATTCCGCGCGGCGTTTCCTTGATGCTAATATTAGATAAAACAATATTAATTTAAAATCGTATTTCCGATAAAAATTTCGCAATCTCAGCACCGTTTATCAGTTTATTAGGGGCGGAGCGGCTACGTGACGGGAATACGGTGTGGCCATGTGTTTACGACCCATACAACTTTGTGTCCAATTGTAAATATGTATCTCATAATTTGTCAAAGGCAGAGAAGTGCTTTTCGAAACGAGAGGAGGAATGGAAATTGTCAGAGGCAGTGTGATTAAAAGACGGGGCCCGGTAGGGCCGGAGCCTGCCAGGGTTGCGGAATTTGTTCGAAAGAGTCACCGCGGCCCTGGAACGCAAAGGGCTTTAGAAGGAACACGGATGGGTTTTAGTCAGTAAGAGTCTGACACGCCCTTCCGCTCCGCCCAGAGCGCAAGAAGTCATTTGATGATTTCCCATCCTTAAAAAAAAAAAAAAAAAAAAATAGAGGCAGTGTGATGGTACAGGCGTGTAATGAAAAACAAAAGTAGTTTTTTTCAGATTCTTTACGTGAAGTGAGAATTAATCAATTAGTTATGATAATTCAGTTTGGGTTGTTTTAAAGCAAGACGACGTTCAATACTTTTCATGATGTAAGCTAATTACATAATGGTAAAAGATACAGTAACGATTACTGATTAATACCTACGTATTTCGAACGTATCTACCACTTCACAAGACGCTCCATTTATACCAACGTTTATATCCAGAAATAGAATAAGATATTGATTGACATAAAACCTCCTCGTAAAATCGCAGAAGTAAAATCTAAAAGCCTGCTGAAATATATTGATGGTATACAGAGTATTACATACCTATGTTATGTTGTCATATTAATAAATAGAACTTGTGAAAAACTCCCGGCCACGTGCATCTGACGTGTATTAGGCTCGTAAACCCGTAAATACGTGCTCAAATAAATACAAAAATGGATGAATGATGGAGGGGTTAAAACGGTTTTATTGGACCATAAAATACATGGGTAGGTTCAAACAATGTGGTTTTTATAATCCACGGTACGTAAGGAGAAGTGCTTGGTACTGCTGATCTGTAAGTGCGGTAGTAATCGTTTTTTGAGCTAAGATATATGGGATTATGGTAGTACTACGACAAATGTTAGGTGACATTTTTACTCCCGAAAAATATTCATTCAACGATGAGGAAAACAAACTACGAAGAAGCGTCTTTCCAGGCTGAATAACAACGAGCTGTTTGCTAAGAGCAATTTTGTCAATTTCTATTTCGATTAATATTTATTTATTAAGATGGATGGGAACATGTTGACTTAGAGATGACCCAAGGTTACCTCCTTTAAAATATTTGAGAATTATATACGACCTCCTTTGGAGATCGTTTATCATTCTCAAGTATTAGCTCTTCACAAAATCAAATAAAATATACCTTCGAAACATGAACAGTCAGATGTGAATGTTTCCTCCGTAACGCGGAAATTACCGACGTCTTCACTTTAACGCGCAGTTTACGACTCCTGCCGATAACAGCCGAATGCCGCCGACTGCCGCCGACCATCAGCGCCGCGTTATGATAGACAAACAAAAACAAAGGAAGTGCTTTATCTGCTCGTTCTTAGGAATGAGGAAAACTTGTTTACGTTGGCAAGAGTTATGAAGGTGGGAGAAATGCTTGTGACTCCTGTTGAATGTAGTTTATCTATGGTGTGGTTAAAAATGTATATATTAGTAATTTCTTTCGATAACGTTATTATCTTCTTTTCAAGGTTTAAGTGATACTAAAAAAAAAATACTTTTAATTCAGACAGAGTCCATTAATTGGTTAGTATACAAGATCTTAGAAACTAGTGTTAGTACTTATAAGTACCGGAACAAAATACAATTATATACTTACAATAAACTCACATGCAGGCTTATCCAATGCCCCAGTATGGGGCTGTCCCATCTGTCCGCTATAACTCCCAGGATGCTGGATTCTGCCTGTCAGGAGTTGTAGTGGTTGGGATGGTGTGGCGAACTGCCTAAAGGCAAGCTACATGGATTTGAGTGGCCAAAATAGTGAAAAAAAAAATTAAGACCCTTACAAAAAGCCCTTGCGTTTGATATTGAACACGGAACAGTTTAAAAATTACTTTTAATTTTTTTCATATTGTACCCCAAAACGGATATTAAAAAAATATTAATTTACGTTGCAGAAGTTCATAAATATGTACCAAAGAAGTGGTCGTCGGGCGTCGATCGGTTTTGTTCATCCAAGCAAATTGGCTGTGACAGACGGACAAGAGTGATCCTGTAAAGGTTAACAAGCATTACCTGCGAAGACATGGCTTTACGACTGTTTGTTGATAATCTGGGTGCGGTGGCTCTGTCATGTGCCACATGCGGTACTCCAACCGCAAGTGTACATTACTCAATTACACATGCACTGTTAAGGACCTAATGAACGCTTCTGACGCTGCAATCAACGTGATCGTCCAGCGTGCTCAATCTATTAACTCTAAAAGAAGAAATTTAATCTTCACTTGTGTAAATTTATAGCGGCAACAGAAATACATTTCTGTGAAAATTTCAACTGTCTGGCTGTCACGGTTCATGAGATACAGCCTGGTGACAGAGAGACATTCGGCCAGTGGAGTCTTAGTAATAGGATCCCGTTTTTACCCTTTAAGTACGGAACCCTAAAAACTAAAGGTAACACAATCATAACTTATAAAAACTTCACCCATACAAGATTCAAACGTACTCGTGCGGAAACATTGTAACTACTGTAAAATCATTCGTTACATAAATAAAAGTCTCGAACTTTCTACCTTACACTTCAGGAATTTCTCAGTAGGCGTATTATTTAATGTTTTATTTTGTTAATGGAACAAACTTCGGTTTATTCTGAATAACTCATGGATTTTTGACAGTTCGTCTACATATGAGGAGGCGGCGGAGAATATTAAATAAAATAACTTTGTTGGTAATTTTATTAGGGTAAACTTATTTTTAGCATTTGAAATGGGAGAAGATTTAATAATTTAGGGTGCGTTTCATAACGTAAACTCATTTGGTCTAATTTCAATATAATCAACGTGAGATATACCAACTGTTGATATAATTTCTTTACATGTAACATTTATTTCTTCTTAAACTTACTTAGTTTAACGTTGTTTGATATTACGTTTATGTAATCGAAAATCATTTGGTCTAAATTTTAATATAATTATATAAAAAACGTCATTATGGTTAACACCCGACTCAGAGTACCCCGACTCAGATTTTTTTAAAACCACTCAGAAATAGGGTAATAATAATATAATAATATTCCGTCGAACTATCTTAGCGCAGGTGGTAATTAGTTACTAGTTATGTTTTTATATCTTTTAAGTGGTATGTCAAACGATTTTATATTTAATGTATGTTATGCTTATAAAAATTAGTTATTTTAAAATTATATCAATCGTTTATTATATTAACTAATCGTTATAATAAATAAAATTATAGCTTCCGTTGTTATGTGTTGTAAATATTAGAGATTTTGTTGTTATATCATCTATTACTTACCCAATAATTTATTTTAAAAGTAGGACTACTTTCAAAAAACATGAAACGAAATTTGATAAATTATATTGTTAAAGTAGCATTATTTTTTTCTTTTGCCATGTTCATTAAATCAGTGCTACGGATGCCTGTGTATCCTGATGGCTACAACCTGAGGGACTTTAAGTCAAAGTGCTCAAGGGTCACTTCTATTAAATTGAGCTCCATCATCAACCACATCATCACATCATTTACTATCAGGTGAGATTGTGATAAAAAAGAGCATATAAATAAAATAAAAAAACTCAAGAATTAGGTACTCTGGTGGAGCTCGTGGCTAAATAACACCAGCCGCACGGGTTGATCTTCAAGGTTAAGCAACGCTTGCCGAGGTCGGTCTGTGGATGGGTGACCATTTTAACATATCGAGATTCCTCTGTGCCTCGGATAGCACGTTAAGCTGTTGGTCCCGGCTGCCATTTGTAGATATTTGGCAGTCGTTACGGATTGCCAAAAGGCAGAAAATCTGACACCAGTCTTGCCAAGAAGTACAGAGTTACCCAGTTAATGGGTTGTGGAGGTCTGGTAGGCAGCCGCTCCATGTAAAATACTGGTATTCAGCTGAATCCAGTTTGACTGGAAGCTGACCCCAATATAGTTGGGAAAAGGCTGGGCAGATGATGAGGGAGGTACTTACTCTCCCAGTTTCACTGATAGATAACTACAAGTGTCAATATTAATTTCATTTAATTTGATTTACAGTTTGAATATTTTATTTTCTGTGTCATGTATGTATTGTAAAATACTTTGCATACCACTGTATAAATTTAAGTTTTTAAAACTTAACACACAGATGTGTTGCTGGGGAGTTTGTTGCGCCACTTCTTCTTCCCAGCTATAACACTAGGAAGTGGTGACGGGCGGGCGTTTTGGGGGACTGTCTTTATGTAGAACTTTGACGTTCAAAAAGTGCTGGCACTCAGCCTAATTTGAATAAATGACTTTTGATTTTGACACTGTTTTTGTGAGTGACATAAGATATTTTATAGAAAAAAACACGCTTCCCGGAATATAACAGGGGAGTAAAGCCGCGTAATAAAATTAACTAGTATACCTTCAAATCTTGTGATTGTTTTACCAAACAAAACGAACAATCGCAACAAAGAACCGAATTTAATTTAATAACTCACCCGTATGTTTTGGCAATGTAATGAATATTTAGCTAGTTTCAGAACAGCACGTGGCTGTAATGGTAGTCTGAAACTAAGATAACTGTATATTGTCCTGAAACTGCGTTGATTCAAACAAACACGGAACGGTCCGTACTAATATTATAAACACGAAAGTAACTCTGCCTGTCTTTCTGCCTTTCTATTACGTCTTAACGGCTGAACTGATTTGCATGAAACTTTGCACAGAATTAGACCATCGATTAGGACATGGGATATTTTTTTTCAACACACTTGCTCAAAAAATGCTTTTTCGACGCCTGTATACACTGTTCGAAAGTTAAAAATGGCGCGCCATACATTGGAACGTGCGGTAAAATAGGTACTCTAATCTCATCTAAGTATCTATTTTACCACATTCCTCGGTGTATGGCGCTGTGCGTATTCTTTACGTTTTTTTTGTAATTACCATTAAAAAATATAAGAATTCCACATGACTAGAAAAAATAAGCTGAATGATCGAACCTCCTTGGAAGCGCTTTTGCTCAATACGTTTGTCTAATTGTATTTCTATTTTCAGTTCTAATGTTCACCATGCGCACGTGGCGCTATTTTCAAATTCGCGCTATTTTCAAAAGGAACACCAAAGATTGTTTCGACTTTCCGACTGATATCTAAAAACTAAATGTTTGTTACCTACTGTTTTCTTGAAAATATGTTGAAAAACGTTGCATTATAACCTATTTCCGCACGTTTCACACGTGCGGAAATAAGTTTTTACAAACTCATGACTATGGTAAGCCTGAGACGAAAAAAAACAACTTACCGCACTAGTATCATAAATAACTATAACCCGGATGTATGTTCCTTGGAATAATTTAATCGCGGGCGAAATCGCTGGCAGAGGCTAGTAATTAATAATGGTGGCATTATAAATTAGAACACTTTTAAATTATTTACCAATAGAACTTAATTTGGTGATAGATCTTAAATCTAAAAGACAAGGACGAGGTACTTAATTAAGCGTGTTTCGTTTGAAATATGGTTTCACTATCACGAAATCAAACGCTATTGACAAATCAAGTCGGATTCAGTTCCAAATCCCTGATATTTGGATCCTGATTATTTGAATAAACTACTTTTCGAAGTAGTCTTTGACAACCTTGGAGTTTCCGAGGTGAGGATAAGGTCGCAGCTTTGGAAGAGCCGTCTTTTGACGACTATATCTTTGACTTGTCGTTACCAGGAGACAATATCTTCAAGAGATTTCATGCTCGGAAAGCTGTTGAAGATATTTAAGTCTGTAGGATTGAAAGGGACTAGCTCCGACTTTCTTTCCAGGAAAGTCACAAAAGGAATGCCATTTATGACTTTCCTGCAGGAATTAGTCACTGAGATTAATTTTGAAGTTCTGTAGCGTAATTTTCGAGGAAGCGGTACTTTGAGACGTGTACGGTCGACCCGTTGAATTCATATCTTTTTACGTTAAATAAGCAGTTTTGTACCGCGTGCGCAATTTACTTAAGTTCGCGTTCAGTCTTCGCCGCGTGTACTCATTATCATAATACCGTAGCAGTTCGATATACTAAAATCATTCTAACATACGCGATCACTATATCAATCAATAGCATTATATCAATAAACTAATCATTATAAATTCTGTCACATCTTATCATTTAAAGTTGTCTCGTACAAGACGTTAATTTTAAGATATCATTTAAAACATATAAAGAAAAGGCATTCTTGTACTTAAAAGGCGTGAAAATTCAACTCACAATATAATTTCAGCGACAAGCAGTCAATGTCAAATTTTTGATAAAATGCTACGAAATAAAAGATGGGTCGATAGTTTGCGATTGTGGCGCGAATGCGGACGCTCCTTAAAATACGAGAAATGGCCCTCTGGTCATAGCTGAAACATTAAGTTAATTTACGATTTTTTTCTGAATGACAACTTCAACATATACCCGAAAACTTGGCAAACAAAACTCAAAATCACCAAGACTGACCAGAAAGGCGACATGACGCTCGACAACAGAAAATAACTTCAGTCGACGCCATTAATGGACCACTAAAACACGGCGAAGTAACTTGTAACAAATTCCCAGCGCACAAGATTAGTATTCGAGACCCATCCATCCGCAGATAACATACTCTGCCCGCTTACTCTTATATTTGAACTTCTATATTATATTATTGACATAAAAAATACACTCTCTTTGATGTAACGTATTACAAATATATTTTCTTATGTTTACTTTGGGAAAATATTCTGTAATAACTCGCAGCGTCGCAGATTGTAACTCATGTTAAATTTGTGTTGCCAAGGAGTTTATTGTAACTATTTCCTTAAAGAAATTCTTCTGCTCACTCTACTTGGGAGATGTTTAAGAATAAATGTCAACTTAATTTTTATTTTTTTTAAACTTTGAGTTTTGCCTTACTTTTTTTGCCTCTTCACAAAACTTCCCGCTGTGTGATATTGTGATTGTCACCACATTTGCAGTGGTGGCAATCTATTATTTTCGTTTACCTAGAAAGATGAACGGAGCTGCTTTTGCTAGTGTTTTTAACGTCGCGGTTTATAGCTAACACTTGTAAAATATAAAAAAAGCCAAGGATTCTTTCTAAATAAATAATTAATCTACTTTAATTAAACACAGCCACATTTGCAATATCATAATTATACTTTCCATTACTCAATATACATAATGAATAATTTCAATTTAACGTGATATTCTATGCGCTTTCGGGGCGCCATTAAAGCCGTCATACAATACAATTAATTAATTTCCATCAGAATCCTTTCATTCGCACCGGCGGTTTCCCAAATCCTTTCAGAATATAGATACATTAAGGGGCAGGGTAATGTTACCCATTACGTCTTTATAAGCTCACATAATTTGATAAACTGCAACTTGATAATTTGAGCAAAAAGGGCGTTAGTTACGCCGTATTACCCGCAAAACACGATTTACGGGCGGACATTACCCGGTAAGGGGTGTAAGGGGGTGGAAGGGGGACATATGAGTCTTATGAGGGATGTAAAATATTCATAAGCTGGTAAGTGATGCCATCGATTATTATAATGTGCGCGACGGGCACTTGTTCGCGGAGAGATCGAGCGCACAAGTGCTGGCCATGTATTCATATTATCACCTGGAATAAAATATTCTTGAATAAAGTAGATGACTATTAACTTTTCAACCTCTTTGGAGGGAGCAGAGATTTAGTACTGGCTCAAATTTAAGGGTCTTTTTGGTGCCATTTTACACTCAGTCTGCTCGGGCAATTTGTCATGAGTCAGCATTTGATTGCGTCGTGTGTAGGCTTGTTGAAGCCCACTATCAATATGCTGATTGCTGAATGGTCCGTCCTAGCAATTGTCAAAATGAGTCAGCGAATTGGGTGCGCGTTCAAACGTGAGCCGAACGGTTAAGGCTGATATGATGACATAGATACAGTGAAATGATCTGTGAATCAAATAACAAAAACGAAGAGAAAATATTTTAATAAATTACCAAAAAATAACCACTTTCAATATCGAGACCCAACGACAGACATTGATTCCTTTAATACTCCGAAATTTATCGATTTCTAGATTAAGGGTATTGTAATCACGAATGAGGGCAAGAAATTCAATAGGGAAGATCAAACAACTTATATCCGTTGATCCTTAAATCTTAAAAAGGCCGAGGATCGAACTCCTAAAGACTTTATGAGCAGTAACAAAAAAGATTCGAGACAAAAAGCGGACTTCGAAAAGGAATTAAATGAGAATAAATATAGGACAACAAACCCCAAATCGTGGCTAACGCCTCGAGTTCCGTCGTCTTGTATGTCATAAAAATGGTTCGGAGCAGGAAGTCGCTAAGTATAGCAACTTCGGCCTGATGATGGCCGAAAAATTTCGGCAAAACAACAACCGAAACAGTAAAACGGAAAAGTCGATGGGTAATGACCTCTGGGCCGGCCCGGTCGACCGGATATAAAATGTAACGGAATATGCTCCTCGATGGGAAACCGCTTGAAATTTGGCACAAAGAATATGGCAGAGTGGGCACGTAAACTATAAGTCCTATTTGTGCTGTCCCTGAAAAGGGTCTAGTTATTAGACCTGGACGGTTTACAAGTTCGTTTGATCATTGAATTGAATTTCATTTATTGGTATAACATACCTATCTACTCATATTACGTAGGTATATAAGTTTCTGAGGAATGTCATTATTGTTCCCAGAAACGTAAATTTTCATTAAATCAGTAAGGATCCTACATACCTACGATACATTAATTTTGTATCTCGACCAAATTCCAACGGTTCCCTAATACCTCGAAAGGACTTTGAGTATGTTCACAATTAATAAAGGCTTTAATAACTTTTTGGACTTCGTCGTCTTTATTGAAATTTCCAGACATTGAAAATATAGTTGTTTCTGTTTTTGCTAAATTAATTATAGAAATAACGATGCCTTCTATCTTAGAAACAACTAATAATTACTTGGTAATACCAGCTCTACCTTCTTCTAAGCGTGTCGGTGGCAATTACACTTATCAAATTTTATGCTTGGCCCAGTACTCAGCATTTCAGCAACGGCAACACCATTCGCTGACGCAGTCATAAGGTCTTCACATGTACAGGTGACAGGGTATGCGGCGCAAGACAAGGGTGGGCCATAGACTGCGGAGCGACGCCACACAAACACTGAGAGCCCCCACTTGAGGAGGTTATCTTTAGTGCGACCGACCAGCTCTGTTATTACTTAAATACTAAAACGAAACAACAGCGCCTGCTAATAAAAGTATAGTCTCTCATTAAACTAACTAAATTGCTATCCGAGACACGCCGAGACATAATCTTAGCTGTCTTTGTTTTATAGCGAAATAACTATAAAATATGCAGATGAATATTATGCAAATATCGAACATAAATACAGTCACACTGATACAACTCGAAGTGGCCATCAAGTGTAGACTTTACGAGTTTGTAAAGATTGTAAAAGGGGGTTTTCAAGGGGGCTTCAAGTCCCCAATGGGGTAAAAAGAAAATTCAGAGAAGCAGAAGTTATTTTGGAATGGTGCCCAGGGCGATGTTGCCATCAATTAACAATATAATATCAGCTGTAACTGTCCCGATGTTTGGCAAAAAGGTTTTTGTTAAACAGAAGAGGAACGAGCATTGTTCGTAGATTGCTCACAGCGGGCTGCCGGTTTTAGACCTTCATTTCCTTTCAAGTTACTCTACAATTTCTCTGCGCTCTGTACAGAATTCAGTGATTTTTAATTATTAAAAAAAATATATTAACGTAGAAAATTATATCAAGAGCACACAGGTACAGCTTATTTAAAAATAAAATCTTCTATCAGATCTGCGACAGAAGAGAAAGATGACAAATGTGGACAGGTTTTTGTTCGTTTTCTGCGTTTATCGGTATGCGGTGATGGAAATACTTACTGACCGAAATGTATATACTTACTGGATTCCCCGATTCTCGCACAAGCTTCGAATCAGGCATGGTAACCAGCCTTCTGCCAGGGTTGCGGAATTTGTTCGAAAGATTCACCGCGAGAGAAGGAACACGGATGGGTTTTAGTGAGTAAGAGTCTGACACGCCCTTCCGCTCCACCCAGACCGGAAGAAGTCATTAGATGATTTCCAATACTTAAAAAAAAACCAGCCTTGCAGAACAGGCTGATATGGAGGTGCATTTGACATCGACTTTTTCACATGCTACTTGTTGCTTAGAATCTCAGACGAAACTGGGTTTTGACAAAACTTTTCCTTTCCCTCGGGGCATATTGACATTATCATCTCCGATCTTTACTATTCTGCCCACCCTTTAGCGGCAATATAGTCGTGTAGTACAAATACCGTGCGAATATCGGCTCTCGTTTGTTAAACGCGTTCTGCGCCGCTCGTTAACTAAGGGAAGGTTGGACCCACACTACCCGCGCAGAATTATAAGCGATTGCTATTTTTGTTGTTTATTTTCCTGCTTTATATGTAACGGTAGATACTGGTGGTGATAACAGGAGTGAGGATGACCGTTCAACATTCGTAACCCATAGAACACCGTCAGACTAACCCCAAGATACTCGTCGAATCTATCACATGGAGCAGCTGGAACTCCATATGTTCGAGTTCCAGTTACGAGGTATCATAACACCCCTTTCGTCCGTCTATCGCCCTTTTGACTACCCAAAACGACTGTAACACTAATAAAAACAAACATACATACAAATATTACGGTACTATGTAATTCAATCCAATGCTCGCACATCCACCACAAAAACAGTCACAAAACTTCATATCATCATAAATAAATAATAAATAAACAATACAAGAATGTCTGTTAAATTATTTATTGTATCCGGAAAGCGATCGCCCTGACAATGCTGACAGATTAACAACGTGAATACTGACATACGACATATTCTACTTATTGTTCAATATTAAACAAATAAATTACTGTCATTATAGACCGGGTAAACTCAAAAATAAAGAATACCAAATAATCCTAAAGACCTCACTCACATATAACAAGTAGAAAGATAATAATAGATATCAATTTCAACGCCCAAAATACTTATTCACACCAGTACTTTTTCGTTAAAAAATATTTTAATAAACAAATATGGCCGGCTGTGTTTAATGTTTTTAACGCGACTAATCTTTGTTCTTCTTAACGCCACTTAAAAAAGCGATCATGCGTACCAATCCTAATAGATAACCCCACATCATTACACAATGCTTTTAAGATTTTTTTCGTAACCAGACTAAAATTAAGTGAACGTTGTTTAAGATATTTGTAACGCAACCGTGCTAAGCCGCAAAAACGAATTCGGATGAAATTTGCACACACAAACAGATGATATCTTGGATCAAAACATATATTATTCTCTTAATCAGTAAGATTAAGATTAATAAATATGTCATATTTATTAGTTTAGCATATACATATATCTATTTTATTAGTTTAATACATATTTATTTATTAAAACTTTATGCACTAGTAAAATCACTGTACAAAGGCGGACTTAATGCCTTAAGCATTTTCTACCAGTCGACCTTATGTATATTATTTGTGTATTCTTTCCGAAACAAAATTCTATTTTAACTTTTATTTTTATTTGTTGTAAACCTACCACAGTGTAGTCTTTTTAACCCAAAGGTTGACTGGTAGAAAATGCCTTGATGCATTAAGTCCACCCATGTACTACTTATATTGAAAAAACAAGGAGTTAATCATGTAGTTTCCCAAAAATGCAAGTAAAACATCTAATTTAAATTTAAAGTACTAATAGAATTGATAAAATCGAAATGTTACGTTGCTGCAATCACTAGTTCCATCTGTCAAAAAGTGTTAAGTACTAAAAATTAATAAGTAAAAACAACTTTGTTTGCGTCTATACTAAAATTCATTTGCATAGTCGTCTTGAACCGGATAGGGACATCTCTATCGCTCTCGTCATCGGGTACAAACGGTGATGAGTGCCACTCTACCGCACTTAGTACTTACTCTATGTATTCTGCTAAATCGCCCGTAGATGGAGAGTACATCCACACTGGTATAAAGTATGTATGTACCGAAGAAGTTCATTGACTTAGTTCATTAACTGGGGATATTTTTTGGAGGATATTGACTTCAGTAATACAGATTAGACGGAATTATGTTGTTAATAAAGCCTTTGATTATAAATTACTTATTTTTCTACATATGTTTTGTACATTATTTACAACCAACATACATTTTATTGGTCGGTATCTAAACAATTTGACCACATGCTAATCTATATATACATAAAACTGAATCCCCATTTCCCTTGGTCACGGCATAACGCGTGTACGGCTGGACCAATTTCAGCAATTATTTATGTTGTGTTTGTTATTGTCAGGAGAAGGTTCTTATAAAATAAAAAAAATAAAAATGCATACGTGCGAAGCCGGGGCGGGCCACTAGTGACAAATAATAATGGCTGTACAAAAATGATCCGCTTCTCTAATCATTATATTTTAACCATAAATGTGCTAAGTTTAAATACTGATTATAGTAGGCGCCAGATAATCGTGGAATAACGGTCATTGACCCACCTACAATTATTGACATTTTTAATTTGAAAAATGGAATTAATGACACAAAGCTGTCCCGAATCATCATCTCTCGTGATCCTTAACATTGTCTAATAATGAAAAACGATTCATATTTAATTGTTCAGGTACCTATGAACAGTTATTAGGGAAAGGTCAATATACTTTATTCCACATTTATCTGGCGCCTACTATAGTCGAGTCTTAATTCCATTTCACAAAAGAAAATTGCAGTAATGAATCTTTGAGTTAGATTTTTTTATGAGTAAGCCTGACAATGTCATAATATACAGATGTCAGATGTCAAAGTCAAGTCAATTAATGACCACTGTTTGCCGGTGATCATTAATTGGACTAATTTTGACGGCTGTCATACGAAACCTTTGCCTTTGATGGACTTAGTCAGACTGCAAACCGGAAGAATTTCGGTTAAGTACCATTTTCGCCGAGCGAACAGATTTTCGGATTGCAAAGGTCACACGGCAGGCGCTCTTTGAAATTCCACCGCTTTTACTAGAAAAGGAAACCGATACCAGTTTAATAATAATTTTAGTTGGAACAAACTATCTACTGCTAATTGGAGTAGTGTGTTAAAGCTCTCAAAAACCTAATAAGGTTCAAACTTGACTAAGTTAATCTTGATTTAAAGACTGGTCCACCAACTCCAAATAAGTTCTGCTTAGCTAATATGACAGAGTAGTGTGTTAAAGCTCTCAAAAACCTAATAAGGTTCAAACTTGACTAAGTTAATCTTGATTCAAAGCCTGGTCCACCAACTCCAAATAAGTTCTGCTTAGCTAATATGACAGAGTAGTGTGTTAATAAAGCTCTCAATACCTAATAAGGTGTAAACTTGACTAAATGAATCTTGATTTAAAGCCTGGTCCACCAACTCCAAAGAAGTTTTGCTTAGCTAATATGACAGAAAATTTGCAAAATCCAGTCTCCATTTTTTAAATTTACCTTCCCCAAACAAAACAGGTTCTAAATCTTTTGTTCCTCTCCCGCTGAAATGAACTGTCAAGTTGGCTTGGGGTAAAATTGGAGTTGCTTACTTCGTGTAAGTTGTAAGGGTCAGGGGAAGGTGCGAAGGTCTCGATGAGTCACTAAGTTATCTTGCTTGTAAAGGAAAAATGGAGTTCCTTGTTATTTCGCGAACATTGTAGAGGTCGAAAGGGTATAGGATATTTACTTTGTACTTTAGCTGTGTTTTGGGAATGGAACGCCCTTTCACTTAACGCGTCGCTTTGTTTGAAATAAATCTACTAGCTGGATGGTGGGATTTATGTACGACTAGCTGCGCCCCGCGGTGTTACCCGCGGTTTTAAAGTGGCTTATGTGTTAATCCAGGGTGTCGGCTTCCTTTTTTTTTAGGATGGGAAATCATCAAATGACTTCTTTCGCTCTGGGCGGAGCAGAAGTGCGTCTCAGACTCTTACTTACTAAAACCCATCCGCGTTCCTTCTAAAGCCCTTTGCGTTTCGGGGCCGCGGTGACTATTTCGAACAAATTCCGCAACCCTGGCAGGCTCTGGCCCTAGCGGGCCCCGACTCCTACGCTGACATCTCTTTGAGGCGCGTGGAACACAACGCACCACCCGGGCCTGGTGGTGATCGAACAGCGAGCCACCCAACGCTCGCCATCCGCAGGCCCGCGCCTACGGTGACCGGGGATCGCCCTGCGACTCCCGACGCTCGGGGCGTCTTCTTCTGTAGCGGCGGTTGGGGCAAAGGCCTTGTCTATCCATCGTGCGGCCCGCCTCCTCCTTCGATAGCATTACTGCTTCAGGGTGTCAGCTTACTGCATACCAAATTTTATCAAAGCTGGTCCAGCTGTTTGCGCGTGAAGAAGTATCAAACATACACACACACACTCACAAACTTTCGCTGTGTGTGATATTTTTTGTTGGTCACTCGTGATAAATAATAATAGCTCTACGGGTTGAACGTCAAGGTTAAGCAACGGTCGCAGAGGTTGGTCTGTGGATGGGGGACCATCATAACATACGGAGACTCTTCCGTCCCTCGGAAAACACGTTAAACCCTTGGTCCCAGCCGTCGTTTATAGACCTTTGGCAGTGGTTACGGATTATCAGAAGCCAGAAAATCTGACATCAGTCTTGCCCAGAAATGTTTGTTCAAAAGAAGGTTTCGTGAGAATTAGAAACCATAATCAATCAACGTGCTATGTGCCAACTTATACTGCCCAAATTCAAATGAGCATCTACTATAGCAAATTGAAGAGGGCAAAAGAATTGAATATTCAGTACAAGAATGTGTTTGCCCCAATTTGCCCACACAGCGCTGCCGACCTACAGAACCATTAATTTATTTGATATAGGTACAGCTTTTATCCACAATGTTCAACCTTCACATAAAATCTGTGTGTGCTTTTTCTTTTAGTCTTTTTCCTGAGAGAATACTGTAGGTAAACACGAAATAAATTAACAAGATATTTAAAAAAAACTGATTTTAAAATTGAATGAGAAATTTACAAACCAAACTGTTTCTATTTTCATGGATCTTTTAATAGGGCACACTGCTTAGAACGACCTCCCTGAACATAAGTTCACAACGTGCACAACCTCGCAATTTTCAATATTATTCTCAACATCAAAAACAAATTAGCCGAGACGTTGTTTCCAGCAAAACAATCAACGTCTTTCACGGAACTTATTAACCCTTTCAATAACTTATTATAGGTAATAAAATGTTTATACCGTAACACAAAACAAAAGGTCATTCAACCCGGTCACTGGCCGAACAAACACAGCTTCTATTATTGCCAAACACATCGACAACCACCATTGTCCCATCCATCACGCTTTTGTCTTAGGAAGCCACATTTTTCCATCATGTGGGTGTTAGCGGCCCCCGGGCCCCTGGCCTCAGGGCCCCAGTGCCCCAGTGTGTAGCTGGGGCCGTAATTCTCCCCTGATTAAATTAACTGCCCCGAGGTTTGCAAGATTCATTGCGAGAAGCTGCGTACCACTTATTTATGAAGTTTGTAAGTCACTTATGATTATGTTTTATGGCTTTTTGTTAACTCGGACTTAGTTTCTTTGCAGGTAAACAGCTTTTTAGTTTGGGATGTGGTTGTAGCTACGAATAGAAAACTTGGGGGTAGTAAATTGGCCATCTAAATGCGACATCTACTCTTTAAAGACTGGAGGTTTCGATACCTCCTTTAAACTTCACATTTGTGAATAGATAGTTGTTCTTAGTTTTGGAGTTTCAGCTACGTGAGGTTAGTGCCTGTAACACCCAGTGTCTGTGAGGCTAATGAACTTAACAGTTTGTTGACTGCCTGATAGAGTATTCAGTGATGTAATTGGGTTATTCCAAGTCAACCACAATAAACTTTATTAGTATACCTTGTCGCATACATGTTTCAATAAAATAAAATTTAAAACTTACGTTAAAACCCGGGTTGACGGCACGTTTTGTTCCATGCGCGCCTTAATGAGATGTCAGCGTAGAAGATGGACCCGTTAGGGCTCTGGCCCTGGCCTGCTAGGGTTGCGGAATTTGTTATAAAATGTCAACGCGGCCCTGGAACGCAAAGGGCTTTAGGAGGAACACGGATGGATTTAAGTCAGTAAGAGCAGACACTCCCTTCCGCTCCACCCAGAGCGGAAGAAGTCATTTGATGATTTCCCATCATTAAAAAAAAACGTTAAAAGCACACTTTGTTAAAAAGAATATTACTGAGATTATGTTCAAGATAATGCATGCTTGCTCTATATATATATGTATACAGCGTGAAATTTTAATGGTTATTTTCCCGCAGCAAAATGAGTTTGTCTTGGTAATACAATCGATTTATGAAAAGTTATAAATTTCAAATCAAGAAATGGCAGAATAACAATTGTGTTAAACAAAACTCGAAAGCGACTTCGAACTAATAGTTATTCATCGCGATAGTTTCGCGCATTGCGGCCGCGGTCGTTGCCCTTCGCGTATCAACCAGCTGGTAGGTACTCCTGATTTAATGAGACACAATAGGTACCGAATAAGTTAACATAAAAGGAAGCTGCGGGAAAACAACCATTAAAATGTCATCGTGTAGATAATTACCTAGGGTTGGACAAAATCAAACTTAGCATCTCTTTTATTTGTTGGTTTTATGAGTGTTAATACTAAACGCCTCCAGGCAAAGTTTGGGTATGGGGAACACTTTGAAAAATACTGGCATATATTATGTCATGAGTGTTTGCTAAGAGCATATCAAAAGAATGATGAAACAGTAAACCAATTAAAATCAAATCAACTTAAACAAACACTACGTATCCAGTTCAAAACAAAACAAATCTGAGATTTCTTCCCCCATTTCCAGCTCCCCCAACGTTTAGCTAGATAGACTCAAGGCAGGTCGTATTTCCGGCAGATCAGAGCCGCCGTCAAATCGCAGTTAAATATTCAGACAGAATGCAGCGTTACTTTGCAGGGAAACATTTTTGGATGAGCGTAGTTAGTTTGTTATTCGTGAAGTTTCGCTAACAAGCGGCTGATTTACACACACGAGTTTATACACACACGTGACTGTGCTTATTAGAGGTTCAGTTTAATTAGAGCTTAAGTATGGTTCTGATATTTTTATCTCAGTTTAAAAAACCAAAATAATAAGAGGTTAAATAATATGTTTGTTTCTAATCACACTGAAAATGCTTTCACTCGTAGAAAGTTTTTTTTTTAAGGATGCGAAATCATCAAATGACTTCTTCCACTTTGGGTAGAGTGAAGGGGCGTGTCAGACTCTTACTGACTAAAACCCATCCGTGTTCCTCCTAAAGCCCTTTGCGTTCCAGGGCCGTGGTGACTCTTTCGAACAAATTCCGCAACCCTGGCAGACTCTGGCCCTAGCGGGCGCCGTCTCCTATGCTGGCATCTCTTTGAGGCGCGCGTGGTACACGACGCACCATCAACCCTGGCCTGGTGGTGACCGGACAGCGAGCCACCTAACGCTCGCCGTCCGCAGGCCTGCGCCTACAGTGACCGGGGATCGCCCTACGACTCCCGACGACCGGGGCATGTTCTTCTGTAGCGGCGGTTGGGGCGAAGGCCTTGTCTTTCCCTCGCGCGGCCCGCCTCCTCTTTCGCAGAAGTAGGTGACCGCTTTCCAAGCCTCCTCGCTCCGGACTATGGATTAAACCAGGGCTGGACGCGAGATGTCACCGCCGCCGATCGCCTCGACGAGGACACGGCGGTGCTCCGCTCAAGCAGGGTAGACCTCCACTGTATGCTCCACCATGTCCTCCGAGCGGTCCTAACTCTGACACCCGGGACTCATAGAAAGCTACGCTATCGAAAATTACTTCTCGGGTTTTTTTATTTATCCAAAATGCACAGTTTTTGTGGGATAGACCACAGGAGTGAACGTGTGTGAAAAAACTTGTTTTAAGGAAAAAGTTTTTGTTTCTGACAATCGATCAGTGGACCCGTTTAGAAACTGTCTCGTGTTCCGAACACTTATTTTGTGTACCTATTGTGCGATAGAATATTGTTACTGTGAATTATAATTTGATTTAAAAACTAACAGTTTTCCTAATAATAACACCTATAGGTACTCTATCCGTTTAGGTAGTTAACTAAAGGTAAACAATCTTGATGTAACTTTTTACTTAAAAACTCAGTTTAAAAATAAAATGCAAGTAAAAACCAAAGTAAATACAACAGTAACGAATACTAAATCAATTGAACCATAAGTTTGAAAAGTAGTTTATTTGTTTAATATGAATTTGTGTAAAAAGACACATCAAGATTGTTTACCTTTAGTTAACTACCTAAACGGATAGAGTATAGTGAGGTGGACCTTCCATCCGCGGTATATACGTTATCTGCTGACCTCTTGTTCAATCGTTTTCCAATCATTTGGGGTTTATGGTTAAAATATTTATATCAGAGTTACCATCAATAAGCACATACAAGCTTCTCTAATTAATGTTTCATGTTTAATATTCAATGAACACACACTACACACTCTACATTAAATAACAACTTGAAATTGAACATCTCTCCAGAAATAAAACTGTTTCAACTTTAAATAATATATGAAACATTATAATTACATGTACAATAGTGAAGGTCATATTATCGCCTTGAATGAAAAACGTCACTTGTCTGGAGCCGTTAGTGTATGTCACTTTGCCCAAACTTTTCATTCTGTGATCGTACATATTGTACATCTTAGCACAGTCTGCATTCTAGACACATCTGCGAGAGCGCCCGTGATGTGTGCACATAAATATGAATATTATGCAAGCAGACTAACGATGTGTGATCATGTGTGGTTACTATGTAAAACTGTTTATCTACAGGTGGATAGACTGCGAGGTTGTGACGATGTATGGAAGAGGTTTTGGTTATTAAGTTTTACGAGTAAAAAGGCTGTTTTGAGAATGATTTTTTCTTGTAAGGTACCTGTTATAGTAATTTAATATTTTGGTTTATGTTTTTTGACTTTATGACTTAGCTAAATTCTAGGAGGAATAGACGATGCGAAGAAATTTTCTCGATTGAAAAAAATGTAAAAGTTTGATCTATCTTTTCATTTTCAATTTCATGGTGTAATGTAATAGATTATTTTTATGAAAAATAACCAGCAAGAAACCCAACATTGATTGATTATTGATTTCATTCTACTTTTATGGTGTAAATTCCGTAAATTTATTTTGGCCCTTAAATACTCAAAGAAAGACTCAAAGCATGTATTTCAATTAGACCATTTACAGGCACTTTTGAATTGTCAAAGTCGGTCGGTCAAAAAATGATGCTCTTTGCACGTTCCAAAGCGTAGATCTCTATGGAGAAGAACGTGCAAGAAACTCCACGGACACTCTTTTAAAAATAATATTTTTTACAAAGTTATGGTTACATCATTCCTGTTGAAATTGTGAATATATATGTGAGAACGATGTAAGAGACGTGCAGGATAAAAGCGTCCGGAGTGAAAAGAACAATTCATTCTTACGTTGTTTATTCCGAGCCAACCCTCATTCTATCGCCATCTCTTCTTTTGCCTTTTAAAAGTATTTGCATCACTGTCTATTCATATGGTCCGTGGACCTCGTCGAGGTCTAACCTATGTCACTTTTACGCAGATTGGAGCTATCAGATTTTCGTAATTTAAATATTATTTTGACAATGTTTTACGTAATAAGCTTTTAATTTTCGAAACCAATCAAAAGGTATTGCCATTTCAAATATTTAAACGAGCGAAAATAAATTCAAATAAACTGAAATACTGAGTGGGCGATAAACAGTAGGCGAATACTTATGTTTGAAACAGCGTTTTGAAAATAAAAATTGTGTTACTAGTTATTCAATACAATCAGCATAATAATTCTTGAGCTATCTTTTTTCTATTTTCGTGACAATTTTATAGCTTACATTATATTTAATACAAGTAGTGCCCGTGGCTTCGCTCCCGTCACCTCCCGTCCACCGTTACCGACCCTACCCTATCTACCTACCCAACATACCTACCTTACATACCTACCCTATCTACCCTACCTACCTGCCCTACCTACCTAAGTATTTTTTTGTTTGTTTTCAAACCTCCCCTGTAATCGGTCAAACAAAACAAAAAAGGAATTAGCCAAATCGGTCAAGCCGTTCCCAAGTTATAGCGTGACCAGGAGTTTATATTTTATGTTTTATATTTATTTATCGCCCACGCTTGTATTTTGATTGTATTTTTATTCGGTTACTTGAAATTTTAAATTGCAAGCTTACTAAATATATATTTTGAATTTTAGATAAATTATTTCTTAATTTAAGCAGCTCATTTCACTTATTTTTAGTAAAACATAATTATCGCCACTTAAGTTACTTTTTCGTAAAACTAATTTAACGCCGCTCGGTTTTTTAGTAATAAAGTATCCCATTAATAGTCGCCCATTCCATTTTTATTCGCCCGGTTAATAATATTTCCCTTTTCAAAGTTTAATTATTTCATTAAAATCTCTTTGAATAGGGTATCAAAATAGTTTAGGGTAGGGAATGGAAGGACTAGGGAAAACAAGAAGAAAATGTATCCTCGAATTGTGTAACTGTAAGTTGAACACAACAAAACTCAGGTGGGTATTGTCAAAGTTCATCCAATGGACGATGTGTAAAGAAGAATCCAGTTGGCCGTCCAGCTTCTGCTGCAAGTCTGCGATGTCATCTGCTTATTTCAATAGTAAAATGTACAGATGCCAACTGTAAAATTTTTGAAAATCTGTTAAAGAAATTGGACAGATTGTTGCAGCTTGATGTGCTGGCTGTACCTACTCGCCATTTATGTCAAAACCGCGTCCATTCCGTTGCCTCCAAAGCAGTCTGTCCACTGAACAAGTCTCAATAAGGCGAAAGACTTCTCGTACCGTCAGCGATGATTATTATAATATGTTGGATAAAACAGCTACCATTTTTTTTCCTGTTTGCTGCCTAAAAATGATCAGTATTTGTCTTTATAGTTGTTCTGCTTTTAGTATTCAAGATTAGTAATCTCCACCCATAATTTCTCGTGAGTTTGGGAGAAATTCGTTCCACAAAAACATGGTTCGTTTTTCAATTCTATTGTATTAGAACTTTCGAATATAATTATTGGTTACGCGGAATAAGAGAAATAGTGCGAACCATTTAGAAATTTCGTCGATGCTAAAAGGTGTGGCGAGACGCACTGCAAGGAACACCAGAAAAAGAGCAGTAGGTACGCCTGATGGAAGGGTGCACAATACCTTAATATCCTCGTCACAGTCTTCTTGAGCGATGGGCACAGCTTTAACGACAAAAACACACCAAATTTTACTAGTTATGAATTTTCTTTTGGGAGTGTTGTAAGCACTCACGCGCGACGGTCAGCCATTAAAATTTCGATTTACGAGGGCCCATTCCTTCTCGCACGTACGAGGGCGATGAGTAAGAGCGGGAAAGGGATGGGTATAGGAAATGCAACCAACCAAACGAAAATAATTAGGCAATACTGCCAATCTAATGAATTTACCGCGAATAGAATTAGTGCCACCAATAATTACTGAAGTTAATGCATGTCTTGAAAACTGTCGAAAACAATATGGCGGTATAATTTCTTATTACAAATGTTTACATAATATGCTCTAACTTTAATGGCCACAGTCTGATTTCTCAAAGATTAAAATCTATTCTATGTTAATTTTACAGGTTATACATAGAGCAAGCTAGCTTTTTTCATTGTATTGCAAAAAACTGATAGGTCTGAAACATACGAGTCAGCGTATACAAAAAAGAGTACAACTGTGCGCTTTGTAGCCAAAGATGTTTGTTCACGATGGATATCAGATTTTCTTGCCTTGTTTATCAATATAAGACCAACAAGATTTATTGTTTAAATGCATTGATTAACTTTCAATCATCACAGTTGGAAAAATAAAATATGTCCTTAGTAAGACTTTTGTATTATTATTGCCTTTCAAGGACCTTGATACAGAAAGCGTTCCGGGCGCAAGCCGGGCGCGCGGGCAGGGCGCTGTGACGAAAATGTATGACGTCTGTCCTCGCGCCCACGACGCTAAGTATATTTCCTTCCTTTGACGCCATACATTTTATCTTGTCAGCGCCCTGGCCGTGCGCCCTGGCCGCTTTGTATATCAAGTCCCTTTTTTTTTTTTTTAAGGATGGGAAATCATCAAATGACTTCTTCCGCTCTGGGTGGAGCGGAAGGGCGTATCAAACTTTTACTGACTAAAACTCATTCGTGTTCCTTCTAAAGCTCTTTGCGTTCCAGGGCCGCGGTGACTCTTTCGAACAAATTCCGCAACATATCAAGTCCCTTAAGTCCAAAAGATTGCTTAGCCTTGAATATCAACCAGTGCCGCTATTATTATTCGTCTCACTACCCTTAACTACTGTCAAAGATGTTACGAATGGCAGTCGAGAGTCCAAAATATTGCTTAGCCTTGACTATCGACCAGTGCCGCTATATATTTAGCCACGACCCTTCATCTAAAATGAGTGCTTAAAAAGCAAAAAAAAAAAACTTAAATAAAACACGTATGATTGAAGAGTGTAGAACCAATCGGCTGAAGTGGTGATCGTTCAACACGTAATGTTATCTTTGGATCAGCCATGTTGTTAGTAGCCGGGTCCATCGAACTACATTAATTGGAAGCGACGGCCTTGTCAAGTGAAACGTTCCATTTTGTACGTTTATACACAAGTAAAGCTATAGTAGCTTTTTTATTTTAGTAATCTGATGATGAAGGATAGAATAATATATCCTGGGACAACTCTTGAATATTGAGTTTCTTGATTGGTTGTGGAGGAGCAATTAGTGTCTTTATTTTGGCAATGCAGGATATACTCGTACGCTTCTTCATGATTATGGTCCATTTCCTCATTTATTATATTCATGCGATAATGAATGAGGATAGAGGAAACCTTCTGTTCTTCGCCTCGACGAGCCAGGTCAACCGTCAAATAGTCTAGTTCGATCCAGCCCGTCCCTAGCTGTCCTTCCCCCAGCGACGCCTTAAGCCGAGGCCCGTTCCCCACAGGGGGTGCGCTTAGCGTGTAGTCGCTTAGTTTGTAAGTTTTTTTATAAGCCCTGGCTGGAGGCTTTAATATTATATTAAGGCCACCACAGGCAAGCCCGGTTAAACAGTCAACAACCTAATAGGTTGAACTGAGAGACGCCACTTACAATAAAAAAAGGTCGACCGTCAAATAGTATACATATATCCGTAGTTGGCCCCATAACCAAAAAACATTCATTTATAAAATAAAAATGTGCATCCCTGGCGCCAACTTGAATTTGATTTGAAGTCAATTTTCGTTTTTACGAACCCGAACACCATAAAGTAACATCAATGATTTTGCATTCGTGATCGGTATAGAACCATGCCAAAATATGGACATGTTGTTTTACTACGGAACCCTGTCTATGTGGTGTGTAATTTAAGTTAAGTCAGTGCTGAATTGTAACAACACTCACACAACAACATGAAAACACTCAGAACCTCAAAAAAGTTGTTGAACAATCAGATAAATGTTTTACCTCTGCTCTTACCAACAAAGCTAACTTTAAACTTTTCTAACTCGCTAATCTGACACCTGAAGACAGTGCCCTACTTCGCAGACTCTAACAGATACTTCAAGTTTTTCTTAACACACCGTATGGAAATTTCCCTAGACAAATACACCGTGCGGTATATCCTTGCGATCTATCTACATAAACGTTCAATCTTGCCGACGTATACCGCCATAAGTTAGGCAGTACGCGCAGTGGCCCGTCTGTCTTCGCAGCAATAACAGCACACGCCTGTCATTATCATAATACAAGAGACCTTGACGCCTGCCGGTATTACCCAACCGCCCGCCTATTACGCACTCTCCCCAGACCGCATATGTATTTTTTATTTTTATTTTATTATAATCACGTGAAGGAACGAGTTTTGCGAGTCTTTCAAGTAAAGTAACCGAGACTTGGAGTTGGAGATACCTACAAGTTAAAATGTTGTCTTATTGCGCCATGTTTTAGGGTTTTTCTTTCTTACAAAGGTAGATACGCTTATTTTTGGTCTGATTTATACGACGAAATATTAGGACGCAAGTAGCGTAGGTAGAAAATTATTATTCGGCTCTTGAAGCCCTATTTTTACCAGAAATATCTTATGAAAGCCTTTTTATATCTTGTTGCCATTTCATGTCAACGGATATGAATGTTTCTTGTGAGTTCTAGTTTTCAAAACACATTATATGTACTTGGTGAAGTTTCTAGACATTGTCAATGACCTGAATTACTTTTAATTGTCCTCCAGGTTTCTTTGTTTACCTAATTTTTGTTACTTCCAAGACCCTTAAAATACTAATCATAATTTGAAAAATAAAAAACAAAGCATGATGACAACCGATCAATAAACACGTTATGTTCAGGTACTTGTTCTAACGTAGAGCTGCCTAAAATAGGTTCAGCTACATGATAACAGAATGTCGACGGTCGAGAAAGCTCAACTTGGGCTGCAAGTTTTTTTTCTTATGGGCCATTCGAAACTTTATACTTCGTATTTATACTCATCGAATATTCTAGTAAAATGCCTGACTTTAAACTCCGCAGTTGTTTTGGTATCTCTAGTGGTTAGTGCGAATTCTATTCATTTTAAGCAACGTTCAAATTGACACCGCAATCTGTCAAAAATGTACGGAAATAGAGGCTTATTTGACATATTGCGACTGAGATGCAAATGTGAACGTTGTGTAAAAATTTGTCCTCTTTTTTTGTTTTATTTGAGATAGGTTTGCTCTTGACTCTAGTCTAGGTCATAGATGTCCGAGACAAAGTCGACGATGGAGCGAGCTTACCCAGAAGAAGCCTGTTCACTCTAATTTTGAAGAGATTAGGGTTGTATGCGTTCGGAAACACAGACGCAGGCAGAGAGTTCCACTCCATTGCTGTGCGCACGTTTGGAAACGTTTAGTGCGAATTGGTGGAATAGCAACAAGTTAGAGATGGACCTCTTATTGCATGCTCAATGAAATAAAAAGAAAAAATCATATTGGCCCACACGGGTTCACGTGGGATTCACATAGAAACGAAAATGTGCGCCAAATATGCGCCAAATATGTCTAGTTGCACAAAATGCGAGACAACAACTAGTTGTCTGGCGCTGGTTTTCAACTGAATCTTACGTTGAGTGTTTGGATGCAAATCACCCTTGACTGACTGGTACAGAATACCTTAGATATACTTTTTTATACTTCATGTGTAAGTAAATCTACAGGTGTATAAATGCATAAGGTACTTGTAAAAAAAGTCGCAGGTTACGGGTACTTTTCTGTGTAATATCTATTTATAGACATTTCATTACAATGGACTCTTTACAGCTGTGACGCCGAGAAAATGCACCCTTGAGGTAAGCAGCGACACAAAGCAAAGCGCAGCTTCACAAAGCGGTGAAAACTATAGAAAACAAAACACTTTAGACAATAGATCTCAATGAAATGTTTCAAGAGGTCACTAACCTATTCTTACCTGAAACATAGTGAACCATGTATTTATTTGAATGCCAATTCTCGTATTAAAAAATAGATAAAAAATAAAAACTGAATTGAGAACCTCCTCCTTTTTTTGAAGTCGGTTCAAAACGTTCAAATTCAAGTCGAAATGGCGCAATAGTGATTGTTGAGTTTATTTTATTTATATATGTTTTGTTGGGATAGTTCTAAGTATTACTAACACTAGTCTTTAAAAAAACATTGTTACTAACAAAATGAACACCATGGTCCGAAATAAAAATAAAAAATATTATTCCGTGTATTCATTTAAACATAATACAATTTTACATACAATTATTTATTTATTTATTTATTAAAACTTTATGCACTAGTAAAAACACTGTACAAAGGCGGACTTAATGCCTTAGGCATTTTCTACCAGTCGACCTTAGGGTGGTGCAGAGACAACATGGCAGGTGCAACTTAAAGAAAAACTAAAAATAGAGAGAAGAAAAAAATAAAAAAAAACATTTATAAATACATAGATACATACATACACATAAATAAAGTTATTAAGAAAAAACGAATCCAACAAATTAACGCTGTGATGATTCTACCAACTTCTTGCGAATGTGCTCACGTGCCTTCACCTTAAAGGACAACCGACTTGTTGCCGTCCTGATGCTCAGAGGGAGCGCATTCCAGAGGAAAATCGCTTGGACAAAGAAAGAGGAGCGGATAAACCCAGAGCGGTGAGAGGGACATCGTAGAAGGCGATTATTGGTAGAGCGAAGATTTTTACTGTGGGCAGAACAAATGAGTTGAATTTGTGAAGTTAGATAAGAGGGAGACGACGGATTATTA
>NDFZ01004885.1:31823-166720 GCA_002192655.3 Mamestra configurata
GATTGTCCTATGGAGCAGGACCAGCATGTTTCCAAGCATTCTTATCCTGAATGTAATCTTCTAATTTGTAATTTGTAATTTGTAATATGCTTGTTCACAAAGTGTACTTTTAACATGAGATTTAATTTAAGACGAGTCCACAATCCACATCTCGACAACCTCGTGTGCTAAGTCGAGAAACTTGATTTGCTTCTCTTTCTCAGCCTTCACGAGGTTCTCGTCATGCGGGATGGTAAAACGGACGAGTAAAAAAAGATTGATAGATTTTTCGGGAAGAGTATATTTTTATTGATGTCACAGGGAATTGTCATATTATACTTAAGTACCTACTGAAGTTTGACAAGTGCTCAAGTCAAAGTCAAAGTCAAGTCAATTCATTTATTTCAACTAGACCATTAAAAGGTACTTTTGAACGTCAAATTTACAATTTGAAATTAAAATATTAGTGACTCTAGTTGTCCATTCGCAAAAAGTAGATTCTTATGGAGAAGAAGGGACAAGAAACTCCATAGTTACTCTTTTCAAATATAAGTTTTACAATATTTTGTATACATACATTAATCAATTCAAGCATGCTAGAATAGTTTGGCACGATTATAGATAAAAAACCGGCTAAGTGCGAGTCGGACTTGATGGATAGCGGAGGCATAGTTCGAAGGTTCCGTTGGTTACTCTTCGGGTACGTAATCCCAAAAAATTACATTCTATCAACGATAACGTTTGTCACAAATTCAAATGGGATGAACTACGTAACTTTTCGGTAGCACTCATAAATCATCATCATCATTTTAAACTTTATAATTTCAATAATACTGAATTCAGAAAACGGAGATCACCTTTCTTAAATATACTCAACCAAATATCTGATATGCTTGCACATTCCCATTCAAAAAATGGTTGACATAGTCGAGTTGAGAGAGGACGCCTGTCTTGAACGTTCGCTATTTGCAAAGAGATGCCGATGTATTGTTCCTCGGCTGTGGGGGACTGAGGTTCCAGTGTCAATATTACGTGTGTTCGTAAGTAAACGGTGGGGCATTATGCTCGTTTTTTAGAAGTTTGTGGTTGGGATTTGAATCTGCTTTGTGTGAATGATATGTTCAAAGATTTGAGATTCAATTAACAGAAAAAACTTAGTCACGACTAAGGTTTATATTCAACATTCGTTTGAAGGAAACTTCCCCCAATCCAGTGAATCACTATTCACTATGTCAACAAAACATAACATTATATAAACAGCTCGTTTAACACATACAACGTGCTGTTAATATAATATTATGTAGATGGAGTATAAACAACTGGTGAGTATTCAGTCATTACATACATTGTAACAATAACAAAGAAATCAAGAGAATTCCTCTTGGCTTATTAATAAAATTAGCATAAAAACTACATCCCCTTGTTATAATTCAATGATTACCATTACAACTTGTAGAACGGCTACTGTTCCAAATTCAAATGTCTTTAACTTTTATAACAAACTGGACGACCAGCCAGTGGAGTTGTACATTCGGAACGAATTCTGGAATAGATATTTCAACAATGATTAAAACTTAGCTTGGGCCTTCACCTTTACCAAGCAACCAAACACGATAATCCACTTAACTTTATATTTCATTACTCCTTTTGAGCGAAACTCAACTGAAAACTCTGACACAAAAACGCAATGTATGTTAAAGTTGATCGGCATATTCGCCAATCGAAATGTTGTAACAGATACTGTTGACGGAGCGTCTACTTTTGACGGACGTCCGTAATATTAAAGTTGTTCGTGGAAACACAAGACACCCCTTAAGGAGGGCATAAAGTTGCTTACTTCGTTATAGGTAGGCAGGTGAACACTTAAACCGTTCGCTCAAATGTTAATAAAGCCAGAAATGGTTAACATAAAAAAGTATTTAAAAGTTTTTCTGTAAAATAGTTGCGTTTTCATGAAATGAGCTTGAAGTACGGAAGGTAGATCAATTTATTTGATACAGCAGCTGTAGTAGCAGTATTTTGGGGAACTGCCATGTACTTACGTAATCTTAAAAATATTCATTTTAATTTCAATCAAAACTGCATGTTTGTGTTGTCACGAACAGTGGTTTTTAAAATAATCAATACAAATCAGCAGTTGTTGTAATTATGGGATTCCCTCCACTCGACGCAATGAAATTAACAGCTTTTCTTATTATGTACATTAAACGTGCGTTTTTTTTTGTTGTCATGACGACTGTGTTGATTACGGTGAAGGAAGTTTCTTACAAAATATAGACCTTAACAGTGCTGTGATATGCTCTGTGACATCAATAAAAATATACTCTTCCCAAAAAATCTATCAATAATTTTACTCGTCCAGGCATAATACACGGAAAATGTTGTTAGGATCCGATATTCACTCGATATTTCGATAGGCTGCAACGAATATGGCGGAAAATTTGCCATCCATGGACACCTGCGGCCGATGCAAAATGCGGCAAAATACTGCCACAAACCGAAACAAATTGAACCGATCTCTAGTCCCCTTTCAAACCATTTTTGCGAACAAACTTTTCCATGTAAAATAATTATTTCAGTTCCTTTATGCAGGCTCAAATGGAAACTGTTCCATGTTTTAGGTGGCAATCTCGTGAATACTATAAAAGTCGACCAAAAATGCAATAAACCATTTTTACAACCAGGAAGATTGTATTAACCTGAATACTTTTATGAATTAAAAACAATTTGTGTGCAACGTATGTACTTTCAAAAACTCATTTCGTATGATTAAAAACGTTTTTATTAGAGTAAATGTAGGGACACGGAATAGCTTCAGTCACAAAGACGCTTTCATTTTAAACTGATAAGCATAATTTGCAATTTCGCAAATCAAATTCAAACGAGGACATAAGCGACAAGTGGTTCCTTAAGCATTACCGATATCAGTTCTTAGCCATAAAATAGTGCCGTGATATTTGGAACTAAATCGTAATCGTAACACTTACAATATAAAACGCCGAAAAATTGCTGAACCTTTCCCAAATTGAATCCTTATTCTTCGTGACCGCATCCGAATCTGTCTGCGGTACTTTATAGATTCGTTTTACTGCTGACCTCTCACGGAAAAAATATTGCCACGGCCAATTCTCTTATTACAGCCCAATAATTTTGCCTCATATGTGACTTAGGGTCGTATCGGGTGAAGTGTCATAAAATAATAAGACAGCTAAGTAGGCTAGTATAAAACTGGCTTTTGTAAGCGCTTTTGCCCAGAGCTGTTACTAAGATAATTTATATAAATATAGGTTATCTCATCAAGTAACAACATGTTTTGGGTAGAGTAGTGTTAGTATAATGTACTTTCTAACACAGTACGCATACCTGTTCGCGTGGACCGACTGCCGATTTATAAGTACCAGGTGCTAAAGTGCTGATTTTTAGGGTTCCGTACCCAAAGGATAAAACGGGACCCTATTACTAAGACTCCGCTGTCCGTCCATCTGTCTGTCTGTCCGTCTGTCACCAGGTTGTATCTCATGAACCGTGATAGTTAGACGGTTGAAATTTTCACAGATGATGTATTTCTGTATTAAATAAAATTAAAATAAAAGGGGGCCCCCTTTTATTTTTAATTTAATTTAATTTCTATTAAGTATACAATACAAGAAACATGTTTTTTCAGCTTATGGTACGGAACTGTTCGAGTGCAAGTCCAACTTGCACTTGGCCAGTTTTGATGTTTGTTTTACACAAGAGAGTTAATTAATTAGTCATTGAATAATATTTTCAGGCCTAACTCATCGACTGTCGGCTAAAAGTCGGCCAAGCTAGCAGGTATGCGTAATATTGCGTACGTTGAATACATATTGAAACTACTCTATCCCACACATTTTGATATTAGGAAAATAAATTTCGTCTAGGGGCTCTGGGTTCTTGAACTACAAGTGACAGCCTTAAATTATCCCATGAGAATGTACTAAAGGGGTTAAAAGTATTCTATGTCCTAAGCCTGTTCACCCCAAGTACTTGCCAGCCAAATTTGTTCAGTCTTGATTGATGATGAAACAGCTAAATGCAAACACTCTCATTTATAAAGTTAAGTAGGGTTCTTTGGTGACCCTTGTTATGATAATTGAGTAAATTACGAGAAATATTCATAAATATGTATACAAGCTGCAATAAATAGGGCTTTCTTGAGGCTGAATGGGAATTTCTTGCAGTTTCCTCGTTTCGCGATATTTATGCATTCATAGATCTGTACTAAGCTTTTGATACTTTTCTACAAAGTATTTTCCACTTAAGATATCTTTACTAGAATTTTCCGTTGTTAAGTGTTTACACTTTTAACAGCGCACTTAGAGACGTCGATTGCAGTTAGAAGACCATTACCTACGGTAGCCAGATGGACTTGGCAGGTCTTTTAAAAATATTTTTATATTGACAGACACAATCTCACCTGGTGGAATCCGACGACGTGGGCGACGATGGAGTTCGCTTTCCTAGAAGTAACCTATTCAAACGTGACTTGAAGACCTCTAGGTTTCAGCTATCAGGAGACACAGACGCTATCAGGGAATTCTATGTCTTAGTTATACGCGTAACTAAAGTATTCCCAAAACGTTTAGTGCGTATGGGTGGGATGTCCACCATGTTCCAGTGGCGCTTCGCCGTACGTCTCCGATTAGTGCGTATGGGATGTCCATCAAGTTCCGATGGTGCTTCGCCGTACGTCAATGTTTTGTGCGTATGGGTGGGATGTCCACCATGTTCTGGTGGCGCTTCGCCGTACGTCAATGTTTTGTGCGTATGGGTGGGATGTCCACCATGTTCTGGTGGCGCTTCGCCGTACGTCAATGTTTTGTGCGTATGGGTGGGATGTCCACCATGTTCTGGTGGCGCTTCGCCGTACGTCAATGTTTTGTGCGTATGGGTGGGATGTCCACCATGTTCTGGTGGCGCTTCGCCGTACGTCAATGTTTTGTGCGTATGGGTGGGATGTCCACCATGTTCTGGTGGCGCTTCGCCGTACGTCAATGTTTTGTGCGTATGGGTGGGATGTCCACCATGTTCTGGTGGCGCTTCGCCGTACGTCAATGTTTTGTGCGTATGGGTGGGATGTCCACCATGTTCTGGTGGCGCTTCGCCGTACGTCAATGTTTTGTGCGTATGGGTGGGATGTCCACCATGTTCTGGTGGCGCTTCGCCGTACGTCAATGTTTTGTGCGTATGGGTGGGATGTCCACCATGTTCTGGTGGCGCTTCGCCGTACGTCAATGTTTTGTGCGTATGGGTGGGATGTCCACCATGTTCTGGTGGCGCTTCGCCGTACGTCAATGTTTTGTGCGTATGGGTGGGATGTCCACCATGTTCTGGTGGCGCTTCGCCGTACGTCAATGTTTTGTGCGTATGGGTGGGATGTCCACCATGTTCTGGTGGCGCTTCGCCGTACGTCAATGTTTTGTGCGTATGGGTGGGATGTCCACCATGTTCTGGTGGCGCTTCGCCGTACGTCAATGTTTTGTGCGTATGGGTGGGATGTCCACCATGTTCTGGTGGCGCTTCGCCGTACGTCAATGTTTTGTGCGTATGGGTGGGATGTCCACCATGTTCTGGTGGCGCTTCGCCGTACGTCAATGTTTTGTGCGTATGGGTGGGATGTCCACCATGTTCTGGTGGCGCTTCGCCGTACGTCAATGTTTTGTGCGTATGGGTGGGATGTCCACCATGTTCTGGTGGCGCTTCGCCGTACGTCAATGTTTTGTGCGTATGGGTGGGATGTCCACCATGTTCTGGTGGCGCTTCGCCGTACGTCAATGTTTTGTGCGTATGGGTGGGATGTCCACCATGTTCTGGTGGCGCTTCGCCGTACGTCAATGTTTTGTGCGTATGGGTGGGATGTCCACCATGTTCTGGTGGCGCTTCGCCGTACGTCAATGTTTTGTGCGTATGGGTGGGATGTCCACCATGTTCTGGTGGCGCTTCGCCGTACGTCAATGTTTTGTGCGTATGGGTGGGATGTCCACCATGTTCTGGTGGCGCTTCGCCGTACGTCAATGTTTTGTGCGTATGGGTGGGATGTCCACCATGTTCTGGTGGCGCTTCGCCGTACGTCAATGTTTTGTGCGTATGGGTGGGATGTCCATCATGTTCTGGTGGCGCTTCGCTAGTGCGTATGGAAAGTCCATCATGTTCCGTTTATGGAACGGGTTAAGCGGAATCAAATTGTATAATTTAGACGTACACCCTTAAAGTATAAACGATAAAAAACCGGCACGCTAGAATCAAACTAAATTATTCGTAACTTTATATTATTTAATCCACTTCAATACGTATATTTTAAGGTAGTCGTTTGATCGATAGTATCCACCCGTATAAAATAAAGTTAACGACTCATAATTACAGTTAATTGACGTATCTAAGCGCGGCACATAACCGTTAAAGTAGAGTTTACTTCAGTTTGAGTATTAAAGTTTACTATTAGTTCTTCTATTTAATAGCTGGCAATCAAAACTACCTGTAGTCAGGTACTTGATAGTCTGTCAAAATTGGATCTTCGTAAGTATTTAATGGTGTTATTTGATGCTTGGCTTGTCGGCCTACTTCTCAATAGTTTTTAGTGAACTATGATTCTTTATTCCATAAATTCTTAACTAACTGTATACACTACTAAATAAAAATAAAAACTCCTAACTAAATTAACCATAAAATATGGCGTCAAAAAAGTCATCCGCATCGCTGTCGACTGGAAGTGTACCCAAAAGACTGGCGGCATTGCCACGTTGTATGGCAATGCTTATTCTTGTTTTCAGTTCACTGTAAGCTATTTATTAAGTTAAAGTTACCTGATAGTGGCGGTCGGCAGTTTGTTCTGTTAACATTGCTTAACAATGGTTGAAAGTTTAAATAAGTATAACATACTTATCTTGTTTTACTAGACAAGATTCTAGAGTTCCGTAGTCATCAAGGAACCCTAATAGTTTCGCGATGTCAGACGGACAGAGAGACAGGGCAGACGGCGGGGGGGAGCGGGCGGGACGTTTAGCGCTGGATAGTTGAAAGTTGAAATTTGGTATGGGTATGTATGTATGTATGTAACTCGGGCTGGTTTCCGCAACTCCACGACTAAGCGCGTATTTTGGTATGGGTAATACATATATTAATCACGCCGACAGAAAGGTAAAATATATTATACAGATCATCGCCAAAAAAATCATCGCCACTTTACATGTAGGGCACTACATGTAAAGTGGCGATGATTTTTTTTATCGTCTACCATATTGTGTAGGTTGACGTTGGATAGGTCGTTTAAAAGTATTGAGGGTTTGCTAAAACCATTTTTCCATCCAAGGATCCGTATGCGAAATGTTAAGCTTTAAAGTGCTAATTTTTGTTAGAGTCAAGTGTCCCCCCCCCCTCTGCCAGCTAAACGGTTGTTTTAGGAGACGTTAAAAAAATTCATGGTAGTAGCATATATAACGAATTTAAAAGGAAAACTATCACAGCTAAGTAGGCTTTACAAGTTAACGAGTAAATAGTCGATCGACTTAAAAAATGGACTGGGTAAGTTAAAAAATACTAATAATTCCATAGAAAATTACTTCAAACCAAATGCATTTGTAACTTTGTAATGTTATAATAGTTAAGTACTTTTCACTATTTTCTAGCATGTCTTAGGAGACGGGTAACTACGGAACCCTACAATTACGTTAATACATTGTATTAAAAATATTTCAAATAAAAGAGTCCACTGGTGTCGAGAGCAAAGTACAAGCTACCGGTGGTCAGGACACAAGAGACCGGTATTTCATAAAAATGCGAGCTGTACCAAGTAATACTGTCTTATATACCAGCCCTTGATCCAACCGCGCAACGACTGCTTCGACAGAATACAAATACAGCTGAAACACATTTACAGCCGAGTCCTCATTCCAAGGTAAATGGAACATTTTTTTATTTATTTATCATAATAACCAACTTGACCTAACAGTTTAAAAAACCACACAAACAAGTTATTGGTCTGTCCAAAACAAAATTGAAATATTAAAAAAAAAAAAAAATATTACATACATACCACTGTTACCAAAACTTGACAAATCTAGGCCAAGGATAAATAATAATATTAAATCAAAGGAAACAATTATTAGGAACTATCAATTATTACAGACACACTGAATGAGTTAAATTAGAAAAGAAACATTAAAAACCTTGTTTCTGGAATGTCAATGAATCTGTTGAAAATTATTTGATTTACCAAGAAACATAATAATTAGCACAATTCCCTAAGAAAATAAAAGAAGACTCGGTTCGTATCAACGATTCAACTAAATTGCATTTTTATGATCTTTTGTTCTGCTGCCAGAACTGATCACTATTCCATCGCCAGCTAGCAGATAGCGTATCCAGCTCTCGTTTGTCGATTAAAACAAAGAAACGCTGCACTTGCTTTTCGACTTAACTGGAAATAGACAAACTCATAATAATTATACCTAATTAATTAAATGCGTACCAAGTAAAATATGTTATCTTCAAATAAAATAAACCCACTCCATACCGTTTAAAGAACAACGTTACACTCATCAGAATAATTGTACGTGTTGTATTTTTATTCTTACTTATTCTCACCAAATCTTGTTTTCCTGAAATACAAAGTTACTTCGAGAACTTGGATGCAAGAGCGAGCTAAGCGAGCTCGGGACTTGGGGCACCCCGACTCGTACAGGTTATGTTAGAAGGGGATGGCGGGGTTTAGTGAGCGAGCGAATCGAGCGAATCAGACACCGCTATCCCCTTCGTGGTTGTTTTTTTCCGCTCTGGCAGGTGTTTCAAATTTTTTGGTAGTAAAATAGGTACTTTTCTGGTAGGCGTTTAAACACAAGCCATTAATTAATGTATGTAGGTACTAATCATCAAGAGATTTTTTTATTTATTATTTAAAGGTTATTTTATGGAACTACCGAAGCGATTACAAAAAAAAAACATTGATAAAAAGCTAAAATATTTGTAAATATAACTTATCAGTGTATGTAACTATGTAGTGTGGTATAATATCTCTCTATGTGAAGGGACGACCTGTTATTGATAAAAAAACGAATACTTGCGAGAAATTATCTAATTTTGGACTATCAATCGGTCGCAGCCAGATTTCGATTTCCAAATAAAGGGGCAGTTAATACAAAAAGAAATACAGGATATCGTCGCCGGTTTATCTTATTGGGCAATTTATAAGATGGCCTTAAGAAGGGAGATATATTTAATGGGTTAGAAAATTGCCCAAAGGTTGTAAGCCGGCCATCTTTTATTTTTTAACCCAACACTTTTATTTACGAAGGTAGGTGTATGGAACCATTTTCTGTTGTAGTTATATTTCCTGTATTAAATTACGTTTATATCGGTGCATTCAAATTATACAGTTTTTGTTCCCAGGTAGAAATATTTCAGATAAAAAAAGGAAATCAGGTGGGGACAATATACACGTCCGTAGCTTTGCATAATGCAGTGATATGTCACTGCACAAGCACAGCACTAAACAGTGGCACTATCATGAAGCGCAATGCCTCCAATAGCTCCATCTCTATCACACATCGGAATCGTGATGGTTTTAAGACGTCAAAGTCATAGAGCTACTTTTCGGCGACAGCTGGCGTCGGCAGAAGGTATAGTCTTGTCTCCCGTTTAATCAACATTGAGCTCTTTATTGTTGGGCCCAAAATAAACTAAACAAGGAAGCGATTAACGAAAATTAGAACGAGTAAATTAAGTTGAAAACTTCCGAACCAATTAAGTCGACACCTCGGGATATTATGCTGCGCTAAACATTTTGGATGTGTTTTTAGCGTTTTTAATTTATTCATGTGGCCGACTTTTTTCAAGCATTTTGGAATAGATATAATTGTCACCGGAAAATTGTAGACTCCGTAAAATTGTAATAAATCTTTATTAGATTTTGTTTTTTCAATACATTATGAAATAATCGTTTTTTATACAATAAGTCCTATCCAAATTCAATAGTTTCAAATGTCTCCGTGAAAAAATAGTTTATAATTTCACGCGATATTTTGCAATCTTACGGCGTTTAAAATTTTCCGGTGACATAATCATCATTTGACTAGCCTTAACTATGTCGGGTTCAGCTTCCATCTTACTGAATGATCAGATTAGATCCACATTTTGGAACGTGCAAAGGGTTTTGATTACTGAACGACTTCCTGCCTGTTAAACCGTTCTTGTAAATAGTTTAGTTGAAATAAATGCTTCGAGTTCGAGTTTAAACAGGATGCAGCAAAGAGACCGCAATATTAGGGTTTCATTTCATGTTAGTCTGACAGTTTGAGTTCTTTATAAGGCCTACCCAAATGTCCTCACTTTAGTATTGTTCGTCAAATCGTTGAGTTCCATGAAGTTCTAAGTTTGAGCTACACGATAACTGACAAATGCTTGCTCTGTCTGGACAGGTCCACTCAATTTTTTTTTTTTTTAATTTATAAAAACTTTATGCATAAGTAAAATCACTGTGCAAAGGCGGACTTAATGCTTTAGGCATTAGGCATCAAATCTGTGTGGTACTATCCTCAAAAGACCACTTCAGACATAAAACTACTTGGTTCTCATATAATTTGACCAGTACGATTGTATGGACTTTAAAAGAGACTTTGACCTCAGAGTTTGTTTCGGTGTTTCCTCTCAGGGTAGTAAGCTAAGAAACACCGGCCTCATCTTGTTTAAAAATGACCAAAAAAGATTGACGTGTTAAAGTGTTATGTTTAACCTACTTACAAAATATGTTGGAATATGAGTCGGTATACAAAACTTTTCATCGTCTTCTTTTTGAGTCGATGGTGACGCATAAACAGTTTGAGCCCAGTAGCGATACGTTTACAGCGGCATCAGGAGCGTTACCTATTTAAATCCTCAATGGTGCAGGTGAAGAGCACTGCACTCAGACGGGTCTGTGAAACATCATTTTGCCAAATTGTATTTGCAGTGGCCTGCCTGAGTGTGTGCTGCCGTTTGAGTTCTCTCCGTATAAGCCACTACAGTTCACTATAATATCTTAAAACGATCATGATTCCGCTCAAAGACAGAGACGGAGCTATACATAGTGAATATCACTATCCCTTTTACATCATCGGAATTGGATGGCATTAGCACGTCATAGCAGATCGGTGGGTTGAATATGTTCCCGAGATTTCAGGATATCGTGGTGGTGAGCGCTGCTTTTCCCACGACTTGTTTCACACTTTAAGTGGATTCCAACAGTTACAATCAAAAGTTTTATCACAACTACCAAACGAACGAATTAACCTTATTTATTTATTTATTTAATATGGGTTTGCTCTTGACTCTAGTCTAGGTCATAGATGACAGAGTCAAAGTCGAATATATACAATATCACATTTTCAATGGCATAGAACACGTCCTTATTAGAGCCTTGTTTTCCTAACCCTCACAATGCGTTCCCTGAAGAGCCTTAAGGGCTGCAGGCCTGATATATTGTGTTGTTACTTACGACGTTAAGGCGGGTGATGGAGTGAACCGTAATTTGTTTGCATGTCTGCTCTCCGCGCTTTTTTGATCATATTTAGTTATCTCCGGATAAATGGAGCTGAACGGTTATGAATTTTTCATGTGTTAGGAGTTGATTTTTTGTTTTGTGGGCGTTAGTCTGTGATATATTGAATAACGGTTGGGTGGAAGGAATGTAAATTTTACATTCATTGATGCTTTCAGCTATCATATTTTTTTTTTTCAAACAAATACTAACCGACTTCCAAATAAAAAAAAACACTACAAAGTATAAAATAACTTTAATTTCGGAAGTCGGTGTTTTTGGTTGTTTCTTCGTATTTTAACACCGACTTCCGAAATTAAGGTTATTTGGAAGTCGGTTAGTTTTTTTTTGTGAAATAGTTTTTTTACTTTTCATTTTTATTGGCACCCCACCTAACAAAACACGCAATTTCGTTTACTTGGATGATATATTTCCTATTTCCTCCAGCTATTTTGATTTAAAAACCAAAGTACTGAACCAATTCTGATTAAATTACTATGGGACCAATCGGTACCTACGTATATCCTTTCACATGAACAAATAATTTTTCAAATTCGTTCGTAAATGACGGAGTTATGAGGTAACAAACGTTAAAAAAATACCACTGAATTGAGAACCTCCTCCTTTTTTTGAAGTCGGTTAATTTATGTGGATTACATGTAGGTCGATATCCTGGTGAGGGTTACGGCGAAGCTCAGGACTAATAATAAATTATACCGACAGTTAGAGATGGCCTATGTCCAGTTATTTCGTCTGAAGAAATGATAATGACGATCATACTGAAAATTTGGATTTTTATTAGCAGCCTAGATTCCATAAATTTTCGGCGAAGTAACATAAACACAATATACACTGTGAATATTGAAACTAAAATCATTTAAATCATGAATAGTTCCAGTAGCAACGAAAATATATATTATTGCAGTATTCATACGGAATTAAATAAAGCGCTAGTACATTTGATACAGATAAAATAGCTACGGAGCAAATAACAAAGCTCATTATATATAAATGTTTTCAGTGCAACATCATAATTTAAATTCGTACTCGCAGACTTTTGATTCTCAGGTCGATGACCCGACAAGACTGCCATATTGTCACAGTAGTGCATAATTATTCCAGTTTCACTGATTGCGACAAAAACGGTCCACGGAAATTATCATTTGTTGTTTCCAAAAGTCAAATGAGAAATCTTTATTTTGTTAACAATAATAAAATCTTTGTCATTATACTTGCTTCTGATTTTATACGAGTCATCATAATATTGTTAACTTTATTAATATTTCCTTCTGGTATAACTGTTTGTTTTATTGCCTTCATCATCATCACTTCAGCTTAGAGACGTCCCCAGCTGGACATAGGCTTCCCTCCAAGCGTCACCACATCGACCGGACCTGAAGTGATCACGAAGTGAGCTGTCATTCCATCTTAATTGACAGCTCACTTCGTGATCGCTTCACCTTAGTTTTCACTTCGACTTATTTACAAAATCGACCGGCAGTGCTGTCCGCATTCAACGGATTCCGACGGCCTTCACAAAGTTACACCCCATTTTAAAATAAATATATATTTAAATAGTCCTGGTTCTTCGAAACAAAGTCAGGTAAGATAAAACAGCCGCAGTATTATACCAATAACAGTCAAAATAATGCTCCAGTCGTCCTCAAGACGTCTGCGTTTTCGCTGAATAAGCCATTTTAATTTTCTGCCTAATGTGCCATTCTGCTATATTCTAGATTCAAGAATACCTGTAAACTTGGCTAGATTTTTGCGAACACAAACTGCGTCATAATCCTTTTATTTTTGGCCCAAAAGACGGCTTTTTTTGTTACGTTTTAACTTTTTTCATTTATTTTAATTAGGGATTTGAATTTAATAATTTTGTTTAATATGTAGTTTTTTGGAATTATTTATAAATAATTATTTTATCATCAATCACTAGTCTAGACTTTTCGTAACGAGTTTTGTATCAGCTTTTAGTCTAACTAGGTACAAGCTGAACATCAATATTTTATACAGAGAGATTGCCGTTTGTGTCCGCCAAACAATTTCAGGCATTGCTAACATCATTGATTTATTTAAATAAGTGAATAAATAAATACATAAATTAGGCGTTACTGCCTAAGTTTATTTATTCATTAATTTATTTATGTATATATGCATAATACTTGACACTTCGCGTGCCACAAGGGCTTGCTTTTTTATTTGTCAGAGGTTGGTGTTTGGCACAAATTCAGTGGAAAGCGATACGGAGGAATTTTTTACGTCGTGTGTTAGGCTTTCCTTAGGCTGACTGTCCACTGAAGCGGAGAGGAGAAAAGCGGAGCGGAGCTGTGCCAATATTAGGTTGCCTGTCGATTGACGCGAAGCGAGGCAGCGGGGCGGAGAGCGGGAGTAATGTGGAGAGGAGTTGCGGACGATGTCTGTCCATTGATGCGGAGCGAGGTATTTCGGAGCGGAGTTGCGGACTCCGCGTCAATGGACAGGCAGCCTTAGTAAGGAGTTCTTTTTAGTGTATAGTTATAGTTCATTAGTATTTAAAAAATATTTATTTGTTCCTTTAAATACCTACAAATAAATTGTTTCATTTAAAACAAGCTTACGAGAATAGCGGTTACTACCACATCTCTTCCCTGCTACTAGCGATGAAGTATTTTCCTATATTGTTTTCCCAAGTCAAAGTAATTCATGACAGTTTCCCGAAGCAAAGCACATAGGTTATATAATGAAAGTAAATTATTGAAACTAGGCCAAACCGTCCTGAAAGGTAGTCATGCTAGTAGTTTAAGGTATCGGTAGTCAGCTGCTTTTGGGTGGATAGAAATAACTGCAAATACACGGAAAACTAGTTAAAACAAAAAATACTTTCCAGGGAATTTGGGAAAACGAACAATGACAGTGGACGACACGTGTAAAAACCTGATTGTAAGTAAGACAATTTGCAGGTTCAGTAAAGATACAATTGGTTTTTCAGGCAGTGCAGCCGTAAAAGCCGGCAAGTGCGATTCGGACTCGCACCTGAAGGATTCCATATCATAAACCAAAAAAATCATGTTTCGTGAATGGTTTAAAAATTACAGGGAGGGCAATTAATTCAAGATAAAAATGTCTTTTTTTATTTTATTTTTTAAAATTTTATTTTATGATTTGTTGTTATTATTGTATAACTTACATAGTTAAACTTTAATGATTGTTAATAACACTATATGAGTCTCACTGGTACAGTGAGTATTTAATAGAATTTTATAGCGGCAACAGATAAACACTCTGTGACCGCTGTCTGGATAACTGTTACGGTTCATGAGATACAGCCTGCTGACAAACGGGTGGACTGACAGCTAGCGGAAGCTTAGTAGTAGCGTCAGTTGGTTATCTCCTCTTATGGAACCTTAAGAGCAACCTGATAACCCAAGTAACAAAAGTTTCTATAACCAAGGCGTTTTGTCACCAAACAGTGTTATAGTAGGCCTGTAATGATAACCATTGTGACTGCCTGTACTATAAAAGTTTTTAACAAAGCGTTTTGATTCTATAAGATTAAGAGCATTTAAATTCTATAATTTAGCTCTTAGAACGCTTACAGGACCATACAAAAGAATCTTTAAAGTTTTGCACTGTAAAAGATATGAATAAAGTGATTATGGTACTATTTAGTACTATTGAAGACCTTACTGTCCCTTTCATGTATCTATTTTGCGCTAATAATGCGTCAAAATAACTTTTACAGTACTAGTTTTGTAGTAGTATCGAAAACATTATTACAGGATCAATCTGCACTATAAAATCACCTTGCACAACTATTACGTAACCTTTTAGCTTCTTAAAAGCTCCCTCAATATCGCTATGGGGCTAGTTCTGTAGAAGTCAAGAAAACTCTACTATAGTATTAAATAGTACCATTACCATTCTAAATAGCTCTATAAGTGAGTCTGTGTTACTCATACGACACTAAAGCGTGACATAAAAGCATTAAAATTAATAGTTAATGGACTGATTAGAACTATACTAGCTTTTCAGAATCAATTGCATCACTAGTATTTCATAAATGGTGGCACACTGCCGATTGTTTACAGAGATCTGGTTAAAAGATAAAGTAAATAAAGGTTTAATAATGGATTTAAGATCTCTGCGTCGGTATAAAGTGAGTGGTAGTTATAAAAAAAAGGTAAAGAATCGATATACACAAGCACTATCATCAATACAACAAGCTCATATCCAAAATGTAAATACTGGTCAAGCGGGTCCGGAAAATATAGCACGTGGTTCTGTACAAAATATTTGTTTTGTACCACAACAGGGCTGTAGCAATAATGTTCCTTTTTCTATAGCCAGTAATAAGGATGAAGAATATGAGAGTGAGAGCACCTCTGTTCAAAGTTCCCCAACACCGGAATGCTCAGATGAGGAGAGCAGTAAAGATGAACAATTACGCAGTGACATAAGAAAATGGTGCGTCACTTATAATATACCTCATCAAGCAGTTAAAAGTTTGATAGAAATAATAAACAAGCGCATTCCCAATGTGTTATCAAGAGATCCAAGGACGCTTTTGAAAACAGATGTTAAAATAAACATCAAATCAATACCTGGTGGTTATTACTGGCATAATAGCTTAACAGAGACATTGCATACTTTACTAGGCATCATAGAAAATGTACCGAACAATATTTCATTGAACATTAATATAGATGGATTACCCCTTTATCACAGCTCAAAACAACAGATATGGCCGATATTGGGTAATATTTATGAATTGTCGCAGCTACCTCCTTTTGTGATCGGGATATATTACGGACATGGAAAGCCAACAGATTTAGAATCTTTCTTAAGAGAATTTGTCGACGAGATGAAACACTTAATAGAAAACAAAAAGCACTGTGCTAAAACCTTTTTTCTGCTTAGTAAAAATTTGCGATCAACTTTTTGACAGATATGGTGCACCACTGAGCGGTTTTTGGATGTTTGATGAACACTTATTTGACTGGACTAACAACAATAAGTTTTTTTGTATACTTTTATAATTTAGTGTGACGTAGTTTTCTCAGTAAACCCTTACATTTGATACCAATGTCATGGGAGTGCACAAAAAATACCTAACTATTTCGCCAACTTGGGCCGTCCGTCATATTGGATTGTATTGGATTTAGAATGATGTCACTTGGGTTTATAAGTTATAGGTTTTCGGCTTCGGCACTTTTTTTGAATTACCCTGTAGGTATAAAAAATAACATATAACCTATTTTTGGACTCACCGTTGTGGTGTTGCTTGGAGCTAAATGTGGGCAGTAGGACCAAAGCGGGGAATTCCGACTGTGACAGTGGATTCGTCAAGATTTAAGAATAGGAAGTTTATAGGAAGTACTTTTCTGCAACTTACACAAAGGTTTCTATTAATAAACAAATTAAATACCTACTTAAGTAAATAGACAAACTATAAGTTCCAGTATCTTGTACCTACTTGATAATTACATTAAGTGAATTCAAGGAGGAGGTAGGGTAACTTTAAGGTTTGAATATATTATGTTCTTTCATGACAAAAACACTCGTCCGGAGGGTAATGGTCATAAATTGCCATCTCACGGCAATATTTGCACCAGAAAAAATTCAAATCAATTAAGTTATTTATAACTGTCTTATTCAATAACAAAATGATTTGGTAAGTGCGGGTCAGTAAGATAACCACAAACAATACAATTTCGTGCAAGTTTAAAATGTGTTTCTTGCCACGGCCATTCATGTATATTATAATTTAAAAGTATACAATCATATCTCCTCAGGAAACAATCCACGTCCATTATATATGCCATCATTAATGATATAAATTTTAGTATGTTACGATGCAGGTAAGGCACTGAAACAAACGCAATTGTACATTTACTTCCAGCATTATAATAAAATAAAGTTTCAACAGCTTAAATATGAACTATGTTGACCATAAGGCATTTAGGTCTATAATCTATAGTATACTATAGTAGTCTTTGGTCTGTAACTGTTTTATGTATCAAAGAACCGACTTTCTTTCAAGGCTGACGGGTGATTGGGCACTTGCGATGAGATAGTTACAACTTTTAGTTTAGTCAAAATAAATTATGAGGTTGCATTAAAGACACACACAGAAACATTGTTTTTTAATGAAACTATAGTTTTATTGCTACACATTCGTGGTGATTTCGAGACTGAATTGGGAGAGAAACCAGAAAATACCTAAACAGTGCATTTAATGCAAGTCCATACAAAGAAATTTATTATGACTACACTATTTTATATTTGGACAACGAACCCTAATTCGTTTTCTGTGAAAATATGGCTGCTGTTTTCTGCCATGATAGCACATTAGTAGCACGGCTGAAGCCAATGTGTACTATAGCAGCCATAGTCGGGACAAGTCCTTATTTTATTAATTTAAATTTAATTAAAACACGTAAATTATAAGGGCGCATTGTCAAATTTGAAATCAGCATAATGATTTTATCAATACAATAATTTTCGCAAGTGCAAGTTACGGTCCATGAATGTTTTGTAGTATGTCCTTTTTATTAAATGTTACGATAAGCAACAATGGCAAATGACATAAAGCATAACTTACCGATATATTTTGTTTTCTTGAGGAACATTCACGACGCACGATCACAACACAAACAAAAGGGTGACCAGTGTGACTAAATAGCACTATAAACATGTTTCAGTTACGTTTATAGTGCAAATTTGTGACATAAACGTTGCAGACAGCACTATTTTAGTACTAAAGAGCGTTTTTCGACACTTTTACATTTCAACTACAGAGCTGACTTATCACCGTGAGAGCCTTTATGTAATGTCTATAAAACAAATCAGTGATAAAACTAGGGCCTATTCAGGGTTCTGTAAATGTTTACAACACCATTATAGTACGAATCATGAACACTAATTAGCACGTTCTAAAACGTTCTCAGGACCTTTATAGTACCAAATTTTGTTTCTTCGGAAAGGCTTCAAGGAGTCTGCTCAAGAAATAGGACACAACAATAAAAGCCGTTACACAGTATGCAAATAAACTAAGCACAGTAAGCAAAATAAGGTTCGCATCAAGCAGTTTTCTGCCAGGGTTGCGGAATTAGTTCGAAAGAGCCACCGCGGCCCTGGAACGCAATGGGCTTTAGAAGGAACACGGATGGGTTTTAGTCAGTAAGAGTCTGACACGCCCTTGCGCTCCACCCAGAGCGGAAGAAGCCATTTGATGATATCCCATCCTTAAAAAAAGGGGTCTTCAGGTCAAGAGTGAATAGGTTACTTCTAGGCAAGCATGCTCCATAATCGTCAACAACACGATCATCAAAAAAAAAAAAATTAGGCAGTTTTCCGTCATTTCTGCTTACCCCATGAGAGACCGGCGGGAGTTGCATCATTATTTATTTATTTATTAGGTTAGCCAACAATTGTTTACACATAACAGAATACATTACAATTGGCAAAAATACATTTACAAGTGTAACAATCACTTAAAGGCCAACACCGCATATACAGTAAACGGCTTAGTTTACAAAATTAATTATTTCAAATTATGTTAACAATTATTTATGTTAGTTTGATCTTAATATAAGGTTAGTTATAACATTCGAATAATAATAAAAATAACATAATTATAACTTGAAAATGCAATATCGAAAATTTATTATTAAAAGGAAAAAAAAATACATAAATTAAAATCATTATATTTAAATTAAGAAATATAAGATTAAATAAATAAACATAAAATTTGAGTCAGTGAATTGATTAAATTAATTGGAAAATAATTGATCTATTATTATTATTATTCCATTTATTTATTGTATATTACATATTAGTTAAATTTTTAAATATTTCTGTATGATTAAAAAAAAACATTTAAAAATATAAAAATATAATATATTATTATTATTATTGTGGTATAAATAATTATTATATTCATATTCAATACTATCGTTCTCATATCGATACTCCTACTCATTTGAAAGCGGTATAACCAGGTATAACATAGTGTATGCTTCTTCTAAACTTCTCTATATAGTTCATCATCATAGTGTGTACATAATATGTGTATATAAAGCAACTGTATTTTCGCACATAAGCTAGAAGCCCCGGTTATCAAAATATCCGAGTCGAGCCACACCAACGCCGAAACTCGCTAAACCAATACTTAATAAACATGGTAAAAGGGAAACGCTGTTAACAAAGAGGATCTTATCAAATTCGATCCATCTTGTGTGGAATTTTAATCTTGTTACGGCATTGTTGCTCTTCCAGTTGCCAGCCATCAACTCTGCTGTACCCATAATTCAAACCTTTCATATATAGCTCGTACTTTTACCAACACCCACTAGAAACCCATAAAATGAACAAACAAATGAGAATCGTATGGCATTTCGTGTACACTACTGGTTTTACTAGCAAGACTTTGCTAACACTTCTACCAAAGCCAGCGATGGTAACGTAATCTGTCGATGAAATGTGTTTCGACGATCGTTTCATGGTAAAGGCTTTCGAGTTCCCTTTCTTTCAATCGGTGGCCTCTAAACCGGAGTTATCATTGAAATGGCTTCGCAAATGTTGATAATCTGCACAACGATTTGTTATGAATAGCCGCGGGCACAATTATTTTAAAAGGAATTCTTTTGATATTTTTATAAAATAACACACACATAATGAAATATTTTTCATTCAACTATCTAATTGTGGCGTTTTAGTTTTCATCTTTTGAATTCATTATGTTTCGTTCGTTTTGGCCCTAACTTGGACTCCCAGCATAATTGAGTAAAAAATCCAGTTGCCCAAACGTCTTTCTATTTGCCAATCATTCCAGTTTATTCCCTAAATTCCTGATGAACTGGGTTCCATGTATCGTATAGTCTGTGATTTATTTATTTACTAACTGTTCCTACCCGTGACTTCTTCCGCGTCTGTCCAAGATTTAATGGGTTTTAATTTTCTTGCACGGAACACTAATTCTTTTTGTTTATTATACTCCTCATAACATCAGCTTCAAAATTCCGTCAAGATCGGCTCATCCTTTTCGTAGATTAGCCGGAACAAACAGAAAGCACACAGACAAAAGATTTAATAATTGTTTTTTTTTGTTCTAGTATCATTTTATATGGATTTACAAACAGACACTTCAAGTGTATTTATTTGTTTAGATGTAACATAAGCACAGTATGGTAGTAGTGTTAACAGCGGTATTAGGTACCTAGCTAGATACAAAACATATTCATACAAGGTCTTTCCAAATATTGCCACCAAACAAGCCTGAAGTTCACGAAGGGTTTAGAAATACGTGCTGCAGGAATACTCGATGGAATTTCGGGGAACGCTTGATAGGTAAAGTGCAGAGGCTCTCTCGGTACGAGATAGTGTAGTACTTTCATTAAATCTTAGTAAAGTGTTTTGCGTAAAACTGTGTAACGTTGTTTAGCGATACATTTTTAAAATTGTTTCACAGTGGCCGTAAATACAGATCTTTTTCTACACTTATAAACAGGGTGAAGCAACGCCAATGAAGGAAGGCGTGTCAATGCCATCATGATTCTGTTATGAAACAGGGACAGTGCTATTAGTCCTGTATAGCGCCGTCTCTGTCTCACAACGGAATCATGACGAGGTTGGCTGAAGTTACACATCGCAAATTTCAATCATATCACTTGGAAAAATTGCATTGATGCAAACTGATTCCAAGTTTCTATCAGAAATATTGTGTTTTCTATGACAATGCTCTTTAGTAAGTAGTTTTTATGCTACAAGTTTAATATCTATATTGTTTAGGATAAAAGTTTTTTTTTTTTAACAAATGTACTTACAGTTTAATTTTCTTCTTGATTTCTGGTCCCTGCTAACAACAAATAAATCAAAGTGGTCCCGGATCAAATAAAGGTTGGGAGCCACTGGTCTAAACCGATTCCGAATCATCATCTGCCTAGCCTGTTCCCAACTATATTGGCGTCGGCTTCCAGTCAAACCGGATTCAGCTGAATACTAGTATTTTACGTGGAGCGGCTGCCTACCAGACCTCCACAACCATTTGGCTGGGTAACACTGGGTAAAACTGGTGTCAGATTCTCTGGCTTCTGACTATCCGTAACGACTGCCAAAGATCTACAAATGACAGCCGGGACCAATGGCTTAACATGCTTTTCGAGGCACGGAGGAGTCTCGGTATGTTAAGAAACCTAAACTGATTCCGAATACTATATAGAAAAACGCTGACGCACAAACTTCATTGCAGTTCTAAGTTACATTTGCAGCGAACCTCAGCTGTTCACTGCCCCACTACAAACGCTAGACTTGACTATCTAATTATATTCATTGTGTTAGGTATCGGAATTGAAAAAAAATAAAAAATATATCATAGTTACTTTCCACGTTTTAATTCTCTCTGTACACGTTCCCTACGTACATTACATGCTCAAGCATTAACTAAATAATATTTCCTTTTCAGTACAAAAGCCACACTGGCGCTTTGTCAAAAAAACGAGCTACAATTTGGCTGCTAACGTTGAAAGTGAAAGCCCTACCCGCTACCACCACCGCTGACTTCAAGGCCACTCCACCATATGATACATAACAGGGCTGCCAAATTAAGTTGAGACGATCGCATATTATTTATTTAACGCTATTATTCTGGCCCCCGGATCCCTCCGTGATTTTTCAGTACACAATTGTGTTTCTCCTTTGTGCTGAATTCAATTGATCCTTCAGGCAGCCCCTGTGGGCCAAATGAGGCATGTTTAGACGTACCTACTTAAATCAAATTTCATTATTGACTGATGGTTGCTTGATGGGTTTGAAGAAGTAATCAGTGTGGGGATTTTGTTTGTCATACGTTATTGGTGTGGGTTACGAATTTGCGATAGATTGCAGTAACAGCCGCAAACGGTACAGTTCCTGTTTATTTAATGATTTGGATCTCCAACAAAGGAACGCTTGCCGAGGTTGGTCTGTGGATGGGTGACCATATTAACATACCGAGACTCCTCCGTGCCTCGGAGAACACGTTAAGCCGTTGGTCCCGGCTGTCATTTGTAGATCTTTGGCAGTCGTTACGGATAGTCAGAAGCCAGAAAATCAGACACCAGTCTTGCCAAGGAGTACCGTGTTACCCAGTTAATGGGAAGTGGAGGTCTGGTAGGCAGCCGCTCCACGTAAAATACTGGTATTCAGCTGAATTCGGTTTGACTGGAAGCCGATCCCAATATAGTTGGGAAAAGGCTAGGCAGATGATGATCTCCAACAAGGTTACACAGAACAAAATAAGTCACAGTGATACAAGTGGTTCATTTACGTGTGCTCCTTCAGTTTAGGAGACCACAGCATGCACATATAACTAGGTTTACAAAACAGAATAATATTATATACACAGAATTAAATTTAAAATAGGATAAAATCATTCCATTACATTAAATTAAAAGAAAAACATTACCTAAATTAAATTAGATTAATTTTGATATGCTAAAAAATAACAATATTGTGTTATGTCAAATTTAAAATTAAAAACTGAGATGGTAGTAAAGTCAAGTAACAAATATAAAATAAAAAGTACATACTTCGTAATTTCGCTGCAGCTAAGGTCTTTGTGTATTTTGAGATTGTTCGGATCAGATGAATCTTAAGGCATAATAAACCATGTTCATAAATTATGTTGAGGTCGGGATCTATTCTGACAGGATGCAGCTTAATACCAGTATTTTCCTACAACCCAGTTACTGGTTACCAGGGTAACCCGACGTAAGCGTGGTTATCAGACTTTCAAGCCCCTGCACTATAACAACTGGGACCAACGGCTTAAGGTAGAACCAATCTTATGACCGCGTAACGGAAGACACAGCGTTGGAAGGCCTCCCACGAGGTGGACCGATGACCTGGTAAGGGTCGCGGGTAGCCGATGGATGCGAGACGCACAGGACCGGTTGTTGTGGCGACACTTGGGGGAGGCCTATGCCCAGCAGTGGACGTCTTCCGGCTGATATGATGATGATGAATCTTATGTCATCATCATCTTCTTGCCCTCGTCTCATGTTGTTTGGTCCTGACAACCTCACGCTATCACTATAACGTATGATCTTTAACAATCTGGTAGGTATTCTGATTTGCAGCCACGAAGAAAACTGCTCCCTAATAGTGTTAGGTATTGTTTTTTAAATCACTGACAGTGAATACTAACTAGGTCACAAGCCGGCTCGTCACCACGCCGGTGACCGTCGGGCGGCGCCCACTAGTCACGGTCGCTAATCGCTCAAACGCGACCTTTTCTGATCGTCACCTTTTGTATTTGAATAAACGAACTGAAAAATATTTGTTTCAACACAAAGATTTACCTACTCCAATACTTGCTCCTACCCCACCGTTGTTAGGCACCAACTGAAGAGTAGATATGTATTTAGAATAAATGCACCAGAAAGCTATTCAATTGATTAATTATACTTATCAGACTATTCGCCAGGAAACCCCAAGACAAACGAAGAAAACTAAGGAAAGAAAAAAAACAACGGGTTACACTCCGGGAGTGCCGGCAGGAGTGAAAACTTGAACATTAACGTTGTGCATTTTTGATATTTTGGAATGGTTAGGTAATAATTTCGCACGAATTGCTTTAATTTTATAAGTATACAAGTACTATCATTTATGTGGTAAAATACAATATTCATTTATTACGCTATCGTACACAAACACGACAATTTGTATTACATTGAAAATTTAACACTTCAGAACTTTCCCTCTGTCTTACGAATTTTCGATCAGGTCACGTGTCCTGACGTGAGTTCAATTTTTTTTACCCATTTCAAAAAGTGCGCAACGCCGCTAAAGAAGTTTTCTCTTCAAAAAAATGCAATTCATAATAATTTGTTACTAAACGTTATGAAATTGTGTTTATTTTTAACAAGCTTTTATTTGTTTTGTTTCGGGTGAGTGTGTTGAATAACGTAATTTGATGCAAGTGCCCTTGTCAAAGCCAAGGATGGCGATGAAAACGTCTTCTCCGCCTCGGCTACAATGACAAATCATTCTAATTTTTGCCTCCACTCTTGACCTCGAAATCGCTTGATAGAAAGCGATGGATGAAGTCTACTATGGAACGTGGGAGCCTAGAAGATACATGTTCGCTCTTGCTTTAAAGGCTGACGGGTCATCATAGCTGGTAGGAAACGAAGATTCAGAGAATTTCAACCTTTAGCTGTGCAACAATGGCTTAGTACAATACCGCTTTGTCTCGTTTTGTACTATGTATTTAGTTACAAAACGAGACAAAGCGGCTTACTGTCCACTGGAGCGGAGAGGAGAGGAGCTGAGCGGGGCTATGCCAATATTAACCAATGGAATTGCATAAAATCTCCGCTCCGCTACAGTGGATAGGGATTTGCGTATTAGTTTAAAAATACATTTAAAACCTAGAACTGGAGTGAGGCAGCGGGAAGCGGAGCGGAGAAGTGGACGGGGGGAGGGGAAGTAGAAAAGAAACCAGCCACCTACCTGCTCGTAGTTATCGCTCCGCTCAGTCTGTAACTCCGCTCTGCACTGACTCGCTCCGCATCGAAAGACAAATACCTACAGTTCGTAATTCCACTTCGCATTACTCCCTCGCTCCGCTCCACGTCAATAGGCAGGCAGCTTTAATCATGCCATCGTATCCCTATGTTTCCAATATTTGTCTATTTTCATGAAAATACACATCAGGCTTTGGTATACCCCGTAAATTGTGTTATGTTGGGCACAGTTGACAGCTGTCAAGAGAGTTTTAAAATGTTGATTACTCGGAAAATTATGGGAGTGGGATGCCATTGTTTGCATGGTCCTAATTCCCAGGATGTTTAAAACAGCATTATATTATACGTCGTATTTTTGTGAGTGATATATTTGGGAATTAGGATTGATGGATTCATTGTTTGTTTGTATATTCTATAAGGTACTGATCTGGTTACAACAATTCTATCACTGATAGAAGCTACTTATATATTCTATAGTCACTGATCGCCCTAAGTTACTTTCATGCCGAATTAATGTACAGTCAATAAAGCTATTAGGTATGCAGGCAAAAATATTATTTTTTCCTTTGCACTGCCAGTATTTATTTCTAATGTGTGCATTATAACTTTTTAAGCTAATGACATACTTGCGAGTGTGGTGTACAACAATGTCTAATCAGCACACTCACAAAATTGTTTAAAAGTAATTGCAAGTTAGCTGCCTGCATACGAAATAGCTTTGTTGATTGTACATAGCTTCATAATTTTATTATGTTCGTACTACAGTACTATCGCAGAGGAAATCCTCTCGCATCCGTGACTTAACCGGCCGGCCGTCGTTCTAGGATTGCAGTATTTTGGCTTGAAATTGCGTTGCTACCTCTCATTTCATTGTTTACGATAGCTTTGTTAGGCAGTGGCTAGGTGCATAGCCTACCGATAGCATTAACCTTTAGGGTAGCTACTTAACTGCTGCGACAGCAGAGTGCTTAGCACGAATATTTTTTCCAGCCGTATCGTTATGTAAATATGACTTTACATACTAGATTGATTGATTTCAACTTATTTAATATGTGAAAAATGCACATAACTATTTACAGAAGTTTAGAATAGACTGCCTAGCATAATTTTTTGAGGTATAGTAACGTTACAATATTGTTAACGTAAGTGTCGTTAACGTTCCGGAGCGATGAGGCTTGGGAAGCGGTCACCTCCTTCTGCGAAGCAGTAATGCTAGCGAAGGAGGAGGCGGGCCGCGCGAGAGAAAGGCAAGACCGCTACAGGAGAAGACGCCCCGGGCGTCGGAAGTCGCAGGGCGATCCCCGGCCACCGTAGGCGCGGGCCTGCGGACGGCGAGCGTTGGGTGGCTCGCTGTTCGATCACCACCAGGCCCGGTTCGATGGCGCGTTGTGTTTCACGCGCGCCTCAAAGAGATGTCAGCATAGAAGACGGGGCCCGCTAGGGCCAGAGCCTGCCAGGGTTGCGGAATTTGTTCGAAAGAGTCACCGCGGAACTGGAACGCAAAGGGCTTTAGGAGGAACACGGATGGGTTTTATACAGTAAGAGTCTGACACGCCCTTTCGCTCCACCCAGAGCGGAAGAAGTCATTTGATGATTTCAAATCCCTAAGCTAAAAAAAAAGGGTCGTTATCGTATTTTGGTTTAATTTTATGCAGCATGCACAATTTGTATCCTTCAAAAATATACGGTTTGAATTAATTTATTTCTAAATTAGATTTAGGTACCTATAGGTACATTTTTGTTGTATATGAATATAGTATCCAATTCAAATAAATGTTATGTGCGAAACGAGTATTATACTTTTAGTAAAATTTTAGTCACGTTACTATATGTCAAAAACATTAGTGCTGGGCCCTCAGGGCGACGAAGGTTGGCGAGGAGTGCGGAACAAATGAATGCGCCGCAGCGCTGTGCCGTGATGTCGACTGCGGCAGTATCATACTATTTATGAAGCCCGTTAATTTGACACTTGAATATGTGCAGACCAGTGGCTGCCGGTATGAACGTTCCCTAGCTCCTCCACCTTTCGAAATAAATTGGGGACGCTTGTTTTTTTACGATATCCACTAAAAGGGCAAAAGATGAAGTGAATATTATTCTGTACTGAAAAAGATGCTATATCACCACGCCTGTGTTTCATGAAAAGGTAAGCAAGGACGAAAGGTTAACCTTTTTTGATTAACTGGACCAATATCTAATCACCGACGCGATATGCCTTGCTGTGAGTTTTTTGATCCGTATAAGTTAACTAAACCAATGGTTAAATTTGTGTTGAAAATTTATGTTTGGTCAATTGTTAGCTTGACTAGTGGTCAAATAAAAAACTACTACAACGTTCAACCTCACAATAACTTATAATTTAGCGAAAAAATCTAAAAACGCAAAACGCATTTTTACGAAAAAAAGTCCTGAATTACAGCTTGCCCTAAATCTGCTTATGTACGTAGAGAAAACGCTTTACGCTTTTCCGACACGGAGATCAAACCCAGAATTCATTCTCAGCAGTTGCTAAGACCAGATCTGACTCCAGCGAGAGAGCGGCAGTGAAGAGATGTTACTTTACAACAACAATAAAAAGTATTTATTCAAGCAATAATAAACCAGAACTGGGTAGGGGAAAAAGAATAATTCGACGAACAGTTAAAATGTTTCCGAACTTCGGGGTTGGCGAAATTTTCTGTTATTTCAATAAAACAGATGTAAAATAAATTTGCAAAATTAATTTATTTTTATTAATACGATTTTTTACGGCGTAGTGGGTACATGATTTTGTTTATTAACTGAATTAATGGGAACCATTCTGCTTCTGGTATATTTATAATTGGAGGGCCCTTTGTCCAACAGAGGGTGGGGTAATAAGTGCTGTTATTGAAAAATGTGGCTTCTGCATCTTAGATAACAGTCAGATACTTATCTGAAGATTTGTGTCAATTACTGCGATGTGCCTGAGTTCAATGTGACTGCATTATTTTGCGAATTAGATCGTCTCTAGTACAACAATAATAATGTCGAACTTTGTTTAGGGGGCCTGGTGATCTGACGTCAGGTTTTGTAAAAACTTAGTTTAGGCACCAGTCTTCCACAAATTAATTATAAAATTGTGTCTGTACACTATTTAACTACCTTCTCTGTTATTTGTGGTAAGAAATAAATAAATAATTATTATTATTATATTATGAGTGCAAATAGTAGCTATTGTATTAATATATTTTACAACTGATATTTTAAAACTTTTATACGAGTGGGTTTTTGCGTAAATCGTGTCATTGATTTATACCTATCTATCCCTTGGGTGAATTGTTGGTTGCGAATAAAATCTCAAGGTGTAGGTTAAGTCTGCCTGGTAATAGAAGAAGTCATTCCTAAAAAAGTTACTCTCTAGGGTTTGGAAGACACGATTACAATGTTCCTATTACAATATCATTTTTTTAATAACGAAACATTTTTAAACTATGAAAGAGAGAATACATTAATTCCTATTTAATTAAATGAGTACCTTTGAATTAATAAATGAATGCGGGCTATTAAATTAATTCAAAAAGAAAATTATATCTTTCTACTCTTGTCTTCTTTGATCGAACTTAACTGACCTTTGACATTTACTTACTCTTTGTGAAAGACGACACACCGATACTGAAAGTATCAATTAATGTAAGGGACATTTACTCAAAATGTCAAAAAGTTTCTTAAAATAATAAACATAAGTGATATTTACGCAAATTTAAAAATGTCTAGGTACTACTGTAATTGAATGTTTCCGGTATAGATATGTCGTAGCAATATCGTCGAACTGGCAATTTGTTGAAGTGGCCGAGATTAGTTAAGGTGTGTATGAGGGTACTTAGGGTACCCCGACACGGATAGGTTGCTTCGGATGGAATGACGGGAACCTGGAGAGAGCGAGCGAAGCGATCGAACTTAGCTCCCGTCTTACCATTCCTGTTAGGTTCTTTTAAGCACTGCAGGCAGAAATAGAAGAATCTAAAGTTAAGAAGTGCCAAAGTACGTTCTAATATCGAGGCTTGGCCGGTATTCATGATAAATAGGAGTTTTATATTTTTTTAATGTGGGACGGTCATTAAAATTACGTTAAAATTTAATTTAAATTTAATTTTTATTTATTGTACACCTACCACAGTATAGTCTTTAAAACCCAAAGAAAAAAAAGAAAAAGGTAAAGAATGCCTTTATGCATTAAGTCCGCCCATGTATGTATGTACCACTATTGTACATAAAGTTTAAATAAATAAATAGTCACTTTTGAACGTCAACTTTTAAAGCTAACGAAAAACGTATCCTACTAATATTATAAACGCGAAAGTTTGTAAGTATGAATGGATGAATGGATGTTTGTTACTCTTTCACGTCAGAACGGCTGAACGGATCTTGATGAAATTTGGAACAGAGGTAGATAACACATAGGATATTTTTTATACCGATATTCCCACGGGATCGAGACTTACGCGGGTGAAACCGCGGGGCTGCTACAAGTATAAAATAATGAAGTGAATCTGTCCATTCATGGACAAAAACTGATGTTTTCTTTACTTAAATAACTTACTACTGAACAAAAATAAGCAAGACACGAAGAATCCCTTACCCGCGGGCGGACTGCCGATTTGCGCGGGAACTCTATAATAAAATAACGGAAACCCTTGTAAGTCTTCCCCAAGTCATATTTAGAAGGATACAGACGAATATTACAACTAATTTAGGTATTTATTCAGGGATTTTCAGTTAATACAGCAATTTAATTAGTGAAAAAACCTCAGTTAAGCAAACTGGTAAAAAAAGAAAGGGGAAAGGGGGTTCTGTAAATAGGTTTGTGCATTATTCACAAATTAAATAAGTTCAAATTAATGAATCTAGTAGGTAATATTATATTTACTTAATGTAATGAAACAGCTGGAAGTGTCTTACTGACAGTATGGCAAAGTGCGCAATTTACGTACCGGATCAACACATATTATACTTTTTACCCCGGGAGTATGTAACTTTGGGATAATTGCACAATCACGCGGGCGGAGCCCCGGGCGGCAGCTTGTTGTGGTATAAAAGCAAGTTGCGTCTTCCTGAAAAGAGTTCGAGTTCTCACCAGCCCGTCCCTAGCTGTGTTTCCCCATAGCGACGCTCTAAGCCGAGGCCCGTACCCCACAGGGGGTGCCCTTAGCGTGTAGTCGCATAGTTTGTAAGTTTTTTATAAGCCCTGGCAGGAGGCTTTAATATTTATATTAAGGCCACCACAGGCAAGCCCGGTTAAGCAGTCGACAACCTAGGTTAAACTGCAAGACGCCACTCACAAAAAAAATCCTCAAAAGAATTGAGAGACATAATGATGAGTGTCAAACAAATTATGTTCAAGTTCTTTAGAGTGTTAGATCGTGCACACCTTTACATAACCGGCCGTGGAAAACAAGCGACAAAATGTTATGTTAAAGTGCATTTTAAAAAACAATGTATAAATATCTGTGTTGAGTTTAATTAATCAATAAACCGCCGTGATTACGTTATAAATAGAACCTACCGCAAATCCGCGAATGAAGCTTTAAAGTGTACCTACAGTTTAGGGTTTCAAATATTGAACTTTCAGTACTTGATACCACATACTCTGTCTAAAAATACGAGTACGCCTACGTATCAGTAAACTTGATAAATTGATACATTTAACATTATAACTAAATTGCGTTAATTCTCGCACGTGTTAGTTTCAACTGTGTGTGCAAAAACTACATGGTTAAATAATAATAATTAAAGAGATGAACTCCGACTTGTTTGTATTCTTCTCAAGCCGGTCAGCTAGGAAACGCCGGCCTCATCTAGTTAGATATACTAAAAAAGGAAAGGACGTGTAAAAAAAGTGTTTTTATTAAAATATTAACAAAATAAAGGGGTTCAAACATTTTTATTTGAGAGCTGGCATAGTTTAAAAAAAAAAACAAAATGGCGATGGGCGGCATCGCTATTTTGTTCTTTTTTTAATTAATTACTTGTGTGCTTAAATGCAGTAGATTATGTTAAAATTATAATAGTTTCCAAAATAAATATTTGTTTCACCAAGCAAGGCGATTTTGAAAAAAAAGCAAAATGGTGACGGGGCGCTATTCCCCAAAGGTTCTATCCCCTTTCATTTATCATTATCATTTAATAGTAAAAACCAATTAAACCAAAAATATTACACACAGTTGATAATTATAGTCTTCCGAGTTTCGTTTATTCTTTAAAAATGTAGTACCTATTCGTATAAAAATATACTTAAGCTTTAAATTAGAAGACAAATACGAAAGACAATAGACAAAACAAAAACACCGTGGTCGTCGAAACAAAACACGGTAATTATAAAAAAACTCGGTGAAACCTGAATCTTATTTATTTTCAAAGATATCGAATTGTTATTTGTATGAACTAATTTTAGAAATAATTTTTAAATGAGTTCATAATGAGCGTGCAAGGATCATAATAAGGAGCATTCAGTAGATTCTGCTTCCCCCCATGTTTCAAACGCGTGAGTTAATTCATGTACAGCATTCGTTCACTGATAGAATGCTAAACTATAGATAATTATCATTGGAGTTTTTGGCTTTCAAATACGAGGTTCCTGTGGGTAAAGTCACAAAAGCGTAAACGCGAAAAAAATCGACTAAGGGATGTTAATAATGTGCTATTTATCTAACCGTTCCACTTTTCCCCCAACTGTACCCAGGTACTAAACTAAAACGTTCGCCAACTCAAACTTATAAAGACGTTTTGCCGGTGACAGTTAACCTCTGATATTTGTGACCCAATTTTAACGAAACTTCCATCCAAGTGTTTTATTATATTCCCGAAAACTTTCAACACTTTATTGTCCGTTATGTTACTCTTGAATTATATTATCATAAAACCTATATTTATGTGGTTGCGTACTTGTTAAATTATGGGATGGGTAATATACCATTATTTCACCCAGGGAGTTGTAAAGAAAATATTACGTCGAATAACATACACGGTTATTTTACCGAGAACGGAGGCAACAGATTATACCGTACCGTACCATCTGAAATGTTGAGACTCCTCGCAGATCTTTGGCGGCCATTGGGGTCATAGTTCCATATTTAAACTTAAAAAAAAACGAATATCAAAGTCAAGTTGGTAGCATTTTCAAAATTTGAATGCACAATTTTTTTTTCTGGGATTGTTCCAGCTGCCCTATCGGTTTTCGATCAGTGTTGCCCACGGCTCCGAGACGCACGCACGTCGCCCTACGCGTCGCGAGCTCGCTGTCAAAGCGCGATTTGTTTACAGTCGAACAACACGTGTCTAGCGTTGTGTTTCACCTAAACCAAATATTTATTTTAACAAAATAAAAAGGATAGTCTTTCAGAATATAATAATTTAAATTTAAAAAAAGAAAAGTGAGTTTTTAATTAAAAAGAAGATCAACAAGTTTTCCATGGATTAAACGTTACGTTTATGAATTTAAATTAAAACAGACTTGAGATGACAATGTTGTTGGAAATTAAATTAGTTTTTGTTTAGTGTTAGTAACGATGGGATCAACTTGTGTTGCTAAAAATATGTCAGTGTGTGTTTACCGAGTGTTGTGGCTGGTCCTCATAGTGCTTGCCGACAGGATCCAAGGATATGTGGAGACCGAGGAATTCATCAGCGATCTGGATAAGCCAAGTAAGTCGCCATCACATATTTTTTTGACAACATTGGTGACATTTTGTTCCTATGTTAATGTATCCTTTTTTTGTTATCTTTATATTTGCACCAAGTGCAACGCCATTTGTGTCCAGGCTATCTCTAACCATTCTAGGTTGCCTGGAAGAGATTGCAAAATGCGATAAGGCCGACAATTGTATGTTTTTTTAATTTAATATTTTCTGTAAGAAATAAAATCCTTTTGTCTCTTGCATAATTTATTTACTAAACGAACTAATTCACCAACAAATCCTGCTATATTGTAACTCATACTGTTTAGTTCAGATAGTTCGCTGTTAATTAGAACTTGTTAGTACATATTCTCACCTGCATTAATGCTTGATTCTGTGCTAACTGTGAATAAAGCACATTTTATTTCGGTCAATAACTCGCGTCGTTAATTTTGTAATCACAATTAAATTGTTCCAGTTTTAGATAATTATTATCTTAAATGGGTACGGGTTATTATCATGTCCCATCCCATTGCTGGACATAACCGTAGTCCCTTGATTTTATGTTGGGCTTGGGTTGGTACATAATTATCAACGTTATCGTTGTTTAGAATGGGATCGTTGTAGTGAAATATGTATTAGCTTTGCCCAGCGGTGGGCCATGTGATTAATATAATGTTGAAGTTTTATTTCCTGTCAAAAAAGCCTTTCTGAAGCATTTTCGACAAAAGGAATATATAAGCGGATTGGAAGCATCACCTGTAATAAACAGAAATTACGAATTCGTATTGAATTAAATATTTGTTTATTTTCATAAAAATGGCCTCCATTTTTTCATCGATCATAATTATACGAAGTGCTTCGTTCGAAGAGATTAGTAACCTGCCGGTCGATTCTATAAACATGTCGAAATGAAGGCTTGAGTGAAATGATCACAAGGTGAGCTGTCAATCCATATAATCAAGATGTCACGTAATCACGAAGTAAGCTGTCATTCCATCTTGATTATATGGATTGACAGCTCACCTCGTGATCACTTCACCCGAGCCTTCGACATGTTAACAGAATCGACCGGCTGAAATAATAGACCTATTACTTATTTACACATGTCGTATCACCACAGATGGTATCACCCAGGACTCACTGGGTGATACTACGTGTTTTCGTAGTTATTGCCAACATTTAATTAAATGAAATGCCAATAAGTTGGAGCAAACACAAATGTTCGGACTTCAAATATTCAAAACTAGTTTTCCCAAGCAGCTTCGCTCGTGTGAAGTTTTTTTTTATTTGAGGTGAGTTTGCTCTTGACTCTATTCTAGGTCATAGATGACAGAGACAAAGTCGACGATGGAGCGAGCTTACCCAGCAGAAGCCTGTTCACTCTAATTTTGAAGAGATTAGGGTTCCCAGTCCTTTGCTGTGCGCATTATAAAAGACGTTTGGAAACGTTTACTGCTAATTGGTGGAATAGCAACAAGATAGGGAAGTAAAAACAATAATAAATCCAAGGGAACATACTCCTGGGATGAAAAGTTTTATGAAAGTATGACCTACTCCAGGACATGGTCTACTCGTGTGCCAAGTTACATCCTAATCCATTCAGCCGTTCAGAAGTGAAGAGGTAAAAACAAAAACAAATAAAACTCAATTTCGCATTATAATTTTAGTTAGGGGTAGGATTTCAGCGTTTCATTTGATTACTTTATTTTAATTTGATGAAAGCTGCTCACCGGGTATATGGTTTCTGGCCTCGGATTCCTAGATTTTACAGGCGAAAATCAATTCGTGAGATATCGAATATTCTGTTTGGGAAGCGGAATTTCCTGTATGAATTTGAAATAGGGTTGGAAGGCAGTTAGGCTCAAAATAGACTGAACTACATAATTGGCTGTAAGGCTAATTGGCTATATCGTGCGTGCGCAAACATCGCAGACGCACTACAGCAGCGCGGGAGCCCCACCAGCACCCTAATAACGCGTTCAGGGTGCTGGTGGGGCTCCCGCGCTGCTGTAGTGCGTCTGCGATGTTTGCGCACGCGCACACAGATGGCTTTCACACTGTGCTGCGACGCCGCATAGCTTCGCTGATGTACCGTACGCGTGGGAGCGCCAACACCATCCTGAACGTTCTCAGCTACAAGCTCGACAGCCCCCTTCTGTGGCACTGGGTTCAAGCACAAGTGCGTGTGCCCGGGGCCCCAGAGGGTGGTAAATATTTATATTATTTTTTAAATTTAACTAACATAGTTTTTAAGTTGTACTACTAACAATATTATGGGCCTAAAAAAGGTCTGAGATAAAGAGATTTTATTTTATTTTTATTTTATTTTATTTATTTTTTATATGAAGTGGATTCATGGCTTATTAAAAGTATAATATTTATGGTAATTTACTATGAGTATTAAATTTAAAAATTTGCTACAAGATTCTCCTAAAATGACGATATGGTGTATTCCATATGAACTCTGGGAAATTAGCCCTGCTATCAACTTCTTTGTAGCTTGTACTTAAATTGAATGACTTGTTTTGAAATAGCTTATGTTCATCTGATGGGCAATTTTCGTATTTCGAAGGAGCGTTTTTATTTGCATCGCAGCCGCTGAGTGTCAAAAACACGTTTTATTTTCCTTATTTTTGTCAATTTTTTGACATTGTTGTCGCTGACATGATAATGCACTTACACACGATATATATTGACAATTGGCCTTCCGGAATTTGACTTGGCCTGGCGTTCGGAGTCCGAACAAACCTGACAAAACCAACTTTACTGTACATATGTATATTCCGAGCGGAGTATATTTCGAGTAACATTTCTGATATTTCCCAGCAAGTAGTTTGACTGGTTACCGACCCTTACATAGTTGCAAAGGCTAGGAAGTTATTTACATACGATCTCGTCCGCATACCAAACGCAATCCTAGAAAATAGATTGTAAATCTTGACCTATATTAGTAAGCGATAAATTATATTGCTTGTAGACACTTTCATAATGAATTCAATTATATCTGGACAAATGTAATCAATATGTAAAATAGAAACATTTTACATATTGATTATATTTGTTCAGATATAAGTACGTGTGTGTCACTGAACTCCTCCTAAACAGTTGGACCGTTTTTGATGTTGAATGGTGTAAATTGGATTAGTTTTTTTAACAAAAAATCAGTACCGCTAGTAAAGAGATAAAATTGTTGGCTTGTAAGTTTGTTTGTTTAAGGTAGAATTACTGATATGAATCCGAATATTCTTTTTATCATAGAAATTTATTGATGGGATGGGAAGTCATCAAAGAATTTCTTCCGCTCTGGGTGGAGCCGAAGGGCGTGGCAGACTCTTACTGACTAAAACCCATCCGTGTTCCTCCAAAAGCCTTTTGCGTTCTTTCGAACAAATTTCGCAACGAGTTTCATAGGCTAGCTGGAAAATACACTGTGGCTTCTGCGGTAGACAGTAGGTGAAGCCGCGGGAAAAAACTAGCTGTAGAATAAAACATGGCCTTAATATAGAAGCTACATTTCCATTTCAAAGGAAAACGCGTAGCAATTTGCTACGAAACTCGTAGCACCGTAGCCTCGTAGCAAGTGGTCCGCGCGTTCGTAGCAACCTTATCTTTCAAGTTATGAAATGATGCCCATACAGATGAACAGATAGGCGCAGCGGTTGAGTGATAAGCTTTTGTGCTAAGGTTTGCGGGTTGGAATCCCGCATTGAGGAAATAATTACTGTTTCATCCACATTTTGCGTAATATTTTAGAAACAGTGTTCCTTTAATAAATTACATCGATAACTGCATCACAATACACTATATTTTCTAAGTATTCAAGAACTGAATTTGGGGTCTATTTACAGTTTAATCTCAGAAATTTGCGAAAAAGTCTCGTGATAAAATGAACGGTCAGAAGGTCGAATGAATGGTCGTGGATCAGAAGGCTTAAAGTCACCCAAAGGGCAATGGAGAGGATAATGCTCGGAGTTTCCTTGCGTGATAGAATGAGGAATGATGATATCCTCAAGAGAACCAAGGTTACCGACATAGCCCGAAGGATCGCCAAACTGAAGTGGCAGTGGACCTTGCTCGCAGAACAGATGGTCGATGGGGCCGAAAAGTAGTGGAGTGGCGACCGCGTACCGGAAGACGCAGCGTAGAAAGGCCTCCCACAAGGTTGACCGATGACCTGGTGAGGGTCGCGGGTAGCCGCTGGGTGCGAGACGCACAAGACTGTCCGCCAGTGGACGTCTTTCGACTAAAATGATGACGGTATTCAATAAAGAGTATTTAATAACATTCTATTCCCTATACAACGTGTGTTACACGTTGTAACACACGTTGTATAGGGAATTAACGCAATACCTGAAAAGGCGTCATTGTACTAATAATTATAAACAACTTTTACTATGGGGTTGGTACACCAACATCGCGAAGAAAAATCAGCTGTTCAGTATGTTTTGTCGATTTCTCGATTTCAGTGTTGGTCCCACAGTAAAAGTTGTTCGTAATGATGAGTACAATGACCCCTTTTCAGGTGTTGTCTTTATTCTGCTACACGTTGTATATTTTACAGCTAAGAAGAGCTAGTGGCTAAATAGTAACATGGGTCGATCTTCAAAGTTGAGAAACGCTGGCCAGTGCTTGAGTTCAGTGGATGGGTGACCATGATAACATACCGAGACTCCTCCGTGCCTCGGAAAGCACGTTAAGCGGTTCGTCCCGGCTGTCATTTGGAGATCTTTGGCTGTCATTACGGATTGGCAGAAGCCAGAAAATCTGCAGAGGTCTACTTCACACTGGTTTGAACAGTTGAATTCGCTTTAACTGGAAGCCGACCCCAATATACAAACTTGGGAAAAGGCTAGGCACGATGATGCTGATATTATACACACGAGTCAAAAAGTAGGTAAGGGTACCTAAGAATAATAATTCAAGGTAACAAGAAGTCGCAAGATGAGTGAGGTTACACATCCATTACTCCAGGGAGGTACCTAATACCTCTCTCTCCGATATATCATACATGAGTAGCGACTCAAGTGCGACGAATTAATGTATCATTGCTAAGAGCCTCTCAAGTTAAACTCGTTTAATTAACTCGGCGACATATTGCGTGACATATAGCGTACATTTTTAATTGTGTAAGGTTTCAGGTTTTATTAATTTTTTTGAAGTAGCTTCAGTCTGAATTTTAATAAGGAGATCTTCTAAGAGGTATCAAAGTGGTTTTGGGATTAACGTGATTATTTTTGTAAAAGATTAGCTTCTACCAGCGACTTCGCCCGCGTGAATGTCGAATATGATCCCAAGGGAACATACTTCCGGGATAAATAACTAATATATTTCCTGGGATATGTCGTAATCAATAGGACACGGTCTACTCGTGTGCCAAGTTTCTTCTAAAGCCGTTCAGCCGTTAAGACGTGGTGAGGGAATACACAGTCTTTACTTCCAGATTTATTAATTTTGCATTGAATACGGTTTAATTTTAGACTGTATCCATGAGGGCGAATTAGTTGTGTCCAAAGGGAGAGGGAAGCTTTGATTAGGTTTAAATGAGCTATGTGATAGTTAGTAATGTAATTCATTACACATTACAAAGTTTATAGCGAGCCCGACTACTCAGATTTCATGGAGAAACGATATCGTCTTTTTGGAGGATTTTATTGCAACCTAAAAAAAACGACCAAGTGCGACTTGCGCACAAAGGGTTCCGTACCATTATCTATAAAAACGGCAAAAAAATTACGTTTGTTGGGAGGAGGAGTATGAGAGCCCCTTTAAATATTTATTTTATTCTGCTTTTTTTCATATTTGTTGTTATAGTGGCAACAGAAATACATCATTTGTGAAAATTTCAACTGTCTAACTATCACGGTTCATGAGATACAGCTTGGTGACAGACGGACAGACGGACGGAAAGCGGAGTCTTAGTAATAGGATCCCGTTTTACCCTTTGGGTACGGAACCCTAAAAAAGCAAAAATGTGTTTATGTAACTAAATGTCTTACACTGCACTGCAGTTCAAAAACAGTGCGCAACTTATGAAGAAAACACGAAAGGTCCGTCACATTGCCATGTAGATGTGTTTGTCAAAACGGGCATTTGAATCGGAAACAAACTCGCATTTCGAATACTTGCAAATATATCGCAGCGAAAAATCTCCAAACACAAATGCATTCGTACATATACAAATAAAAACACATAGATTCGTACATACATCCTGCTCGAAGTCACACGTGGCGGTCATGTATCTGAAAATCTACTTTTGTTCCAAATAGAATGGACTACGCTGCACCGAACTTATAAAGGGCAGCACACACAGAACGCGACGCGATGCAGCGATGCTTGAAGAAGCCAGTTGTTTCGCACGGAGCAAAGTCAAAGTCGTTTATTTTAATTAAACCATTAAAATGGCACTTTTGAACGACACATAACATTAGCAGTTTAAAAAATTGCCCCTAGTTATACTATAGATTTTTATGGAGGAGAAATAAACTAGCAATTCAATAGTTAATCTTTCAAATATTGTTTTTCAATGTTTAGTAAACATTAATCAGTGTGTATGTGAGAACAACGCACCTGGAATATTACTAGCTACTATACTACTAGTAGTACAGGTATAGCACGGAATCAGCGGACTCTTTCACTTCATGTTTACTGTCAAAACATCAATGTGTCGCACTATTCGAAGTGCACTGAAATGTATGCCTATTTTTCTAATAAAAAATATTTTGTATCGGTAATTTTAAACACCAAACGCCAAAACTGACTAAAACGTTCCAAACAAGTCACTTTTCAAGCAATCCAATGCAGTAAGTGACCTAAACGTACATACAAGCTTAAGGAATAGCCGCACAAACTTAAATACATCCTTCATCGTTCTGGGGCACTATGTAAGAGCACCGGTAAAAAGCGCGCGTCATCGCGTCTTTGGTGTGAGCTGTCCCTAATAAGAACAAACATAATGCGTGTTTATATGCACTCGTAGTGCGAAAAGGTTATTGAAATACATCGCTGTCGTGAATGGCGCATTGAGTCTGAGAATAGAAAAAGTTTTGCCTTTGTAGAGCGTCGTTTCTGTCAATTATGTGTGTGTGAATTACTCTTTAAAAAACCGGCCAAGTGCGTATCGGGCCACGCGTAGTGTAGGGTTCTGTAATTGCACGACACAATTGCCGACTTAGGATGGTGCTTTTTGTGGTGATGATGATTCCGAATGATTGAAGGTGGATCCGAAACCGGCCAAGTGCGAGTCGGACTTGTGTGCAAGGGTTCCAAACGAATAATTGTTTTTTACATGTTGCTTTAAACTCATAGATTCCTTAGATAGACTTCCTTGATGATTTTTTTTATCGTCTATCTATGATAGATTTCATAGATAGACGATAAAAAAAATCATCGTCACTTTATGCGTAGGGGGTACCCTAAAAAAAATATTTTTTCAAGATTTTATTTTACCACTTTGTCGGCGTGATTAATATGTATGTATACCCATACCAAAGTCTCGGTTCCTTGTTGACTACGGAACCCTAAAAACATAAAAATATATTGTGATACATTTTTTCAACGCTCTGAACGTCAACCCATTGCCTGACATTTGTTTAGGGCGTAAACAATAAAACACAAAACAAAAAATCATTACGGAAGGGCATCTGTGAATTCCGTAATGTTGACCTCCCAGACCGTCATCGTTATGGTATCGCTGATCTGATATCATTTTATCACTTTGCCCCGGTTCTTACATACTTTTCCGCAGGGTCGCCCCAATATGTCAACTTTTGAACTGTAATTTTCATTGTTACAATGTTGGCAACATGTTGTTGTATAAAGAAATCGTACTGATCAAGTAAAAGTTTACTAGAAGTGTTATTGTTGGTTTAATTCAAATGACTGAATGTTATGTTTTTTTTTCTGAATTGTTAGTTCATTATAAATTATTGTATTTTGGAATAAAATGTCCAAACAAAATTAAGTATAAAATTTGCATATATAATTAAATATAAATTGAAATCATCCAACACACATCAACAGAGAAAAATAAAATAAACCATTTAAATTAAATACAAATTGTTGTTTATTTTAATGCATTCATTTGTGTTGTTTTTTAATTTCCATATGCAATTGTGCATGGCGATGCACCAGCCATGATAGTGTTTAACATACCTGTATATATAAAGGCACACATATTATAAATACACTTACCAATGACGTGCCAGTTTATATATCTTTCATTACATTGAACATGATAGGAGGAGCTCATGGCTAAATAATAACAGCTGCACGGGTCGATCTTCAAGGTTAAGCAACGCTTGCCGAGGTCGGTCTGTGGATGGGTGACCATCTTAACAATACGAGATGCTTCGGAAAGCACGTTAAGCCGTTTGTCCCGGCTGCCATTTGTAGATCTTTGGCAGTCGTAACGGATTGTCAGAAGCTAGAAAATCTGACACAAGTTTAGCCAAGAAGTACCGTGTTACCCAATTAATGGGTTGTGGAGGTCTGGTAGGCAGCCGCTCCACATAAAACACTGACTCTGCCTGCACTGGTATTTACCTGAATCCGGTTTGACTAGGAGCCGACCCCAATATAGTTGGGCAAGGGCAAGGCAGATGATGATAACATTGAACATTATAACTGACGGCACATAAACCAATCAAACACAAATTGCACCCTGACTCCAAGTCGTTACTCGTCCAATTTTAAACAGGCACACAAAAACGTGATGTTCCTTCCAGTTTATAGTATTAAGTAAATGCTATCCTTAACAATTCAACATATATAGCTATGTATGTCCGTATACAACATGTTTCCACATCAGTTTAATCTCATATAGCCTCGGAAAAGCCAAAGGTATATAATTGTGATCGATACTCGTCGTTATACAAAAACTTCGTTTGATCATGAAGTACCTTCTCGTATGTTGTGAAGTACCTATATATTCTAATTTTGTACGAAATGTTTAGAATAGGTACGGTAAGGCTTAGGTCGATCTGCCAGGTTTGCGGAATTCTGCCAGGGTTGCAGAATTCTGCCAGGGTTGCGGAATTCTGCCAGGGTTGCGGAATTCTGCCAGGGTTGCGGAATTCTGCCAGGGTTGCGAAATTCTGCGAGGGTTGCGGAATTCTGACAGGGTTGCGGAATTCTGCCAGGGTTGCGGAATTCTGCCAGGGTTGCGGAATTCTGCCAGGGTTGCGGAATTTGTTCGAAAGAGTCACCGCGGCCCTGGAACGCAATGGGCTTTAGAAGGAACACGGATGAGTTTTAGTCAGTAAGAGTCTGACACGCCCTTCCGCTCCACCCAGAGCGGAAGAAGTCATTTGATGATTTCCCATCCTTAAAAAAAAAAAAAAAGGCTTAGGTCGATGAGTGTAGACAAGGTATTGGTTACCAAGATTTGGTTTCCAATTATGATTAAAAATAACTAGGTTCAATAAGCGATGACAATGAAAGATTGTAAAAAAACTAGTTACGTACTAAATTATATACTTCATATGGTTGAAGACTTTATAGTATCAAATTTGTAAAAGGCATAAGCATAGGGTAATTATTATATGAAGTTACCTGTCTTGCATCTCATTTCATCCAAGAACTCATAGTAGCATAGGCACAAAAATTTCTGTTATTGTAGAGCTTGCGTTTGACCATTATCTCACCTGATGGTAAGTGAAGATGTGGTCGAAGATGGAGCACGCTTGCCTAGAAGTAACCTATTCACCCTTGACTTGAATACCTCTAAGTTGTAGCTACCAGGAAACACAGACTCCTTCAGGGAATTCTACAAAGTTACCACAAAAAGTTTCAATCACCGATAGGATTTACTTTCATTCCGATGAAGCTATACGTATTCCAGTACTTCCTTTTTTTCCACAATGCTTTAGTTATCCGTAATCGCCTGATTGACGGGCGAGTCTGAAACCGCGTTTAAGCTGAACCACAGTCGTTCGTGATACACGAGCATTCGAGCAAGTCAAACGGTTGTTCTTCACAGTTTGGCAACGCGCTTGCAAACAATGAATTGTGAGCCTGACTCGTCAGCTTATAATACAATCTTATCTAAGACTAGCTCCTATCCCTAATATATATTTTTTCTTTCTTTCACCCAGTTTTTCAAGACTGCTTCAAGCGGCTGGTAGAATCTTTTTTCCGGCCAAAGAATAAGCATTGCCATTTATATGACAATGCTGCTAGCCTTTTGGGAACTTTTCCAAAAGACAGCGACACAAACAAATTTTGAAGCCGATGAGCGTTTTTCCCTTTTGCTTTCTTTTAATTCAAAGTCAAAGTCAAAACGTTTATTTCAATTACGCCATTAAATTGCTCTTTTGAACGACATCATTTACAGTTCAATAAAATAATAGTATTACATTAATAAAGTGACTCTACTGTCCATTCGGAAAGGTAGATTCTTATGGAGAAGAATGGATAAGAGACTCCATAGTTACTCTTTTCAAAATTAATTTAATATTATGTGAGGATGATGCACCCAGAGTATGTTACTTATAGGAACAAAGTATTACCAGCAGAGGTAAACTTATTGATTTTCTAAATAAATTTAGGTAAATGGTACTTACAAAAAAATAATAATAAAAATACAAAAAAGAAACAGTATATCCATAAAGTTACTACATAAATCAACCAGTTTGATTTTGTCTACACCCTTGATTGTCCTCTGGAGCAGGACCAGCATGTTTCCAAGCATTTTTATCCTGAATTTAATCTTCTTGTTCTTGTAATAATGTATTTATTATGATGAGTTTAGCTTAATAAAAAAAAAACTGATTTAACGAATGTAAATAAAAAGTAATGTAACGATTCAAACATTTTCAATACTAGATATTTACCCAGTGAACTATGCACAAGAACTACACAGTCGTGCCAAGTATTCCCGTATCGCGAACAGCTCTCACGAATCGATTTTTATTCGACGATTAGCCGACTTTTATTCACCGCATTATTTCGGTAACGAGAGCCTTTATCGATTCAGTTCTAGCTCCAGTTAAGCTATCTAGACTTTAATTGCAGACGAAATTATGGTAATGAATTTAAATAACAGTGCTTAAGACAGAGATAGGACACACAATGTGAGACAGAATATGTAATAACAGTTTTCGTGGTAGGAGTACCCTTGAATATGAACTTCTCTACGTATTATTAAACAAAATCGCTTCCCACCGTCTGTCGCTCTGTACGCTTAAATCTTTTAAACGCCGCAAGTAACGCACCGGATTTGAATGCGGTCTTCACTATAATTTAGATGATTTCTTCCGGAAGGTTTATCACAGTAAATATTACCCGTGTGAAGCCGGGGTGGCGCTTCTTCTTAACAAAAAAAAAAACCTGTTCCGGGCTATACATTTTCATAGTATATCGACGATTCTAAGAATAGTACTCGGAACTTGGGTGCTGTACCAAAAGTTATTGTATTTTTCCAGCTTTCATCTCTCAAAGTATATTCATCTGCTTCGGAATGTTTTTTCTTTCTGGAACGGCTTAATACTACTAGGGAATTTAGAGTCGACTGAAATGTTCTTGTGTCATTAGCTCCTGTAAAAATATTTGTTACATTTTCAATTTTAATAAAAAATTAACGAAGTTATTATAGGTTCTAACTGACCCGACAACTGTCCTGTCTAAATAGTTCGTAAAATAATTACATACAAAAAGCACTTGTAGTTTTTTTCCTGGAATTTCAGAATTTAAATTTGTAACCAACTTTTATTTTTATATTTACACAAGCTCTTGCGCGCTTCGTACGCGCATATCCCGTTTTTTCCGTTCCCGTATAGCATATGGTCTTTCTCATGAATGTGGCTATCATAAAAAAATATATTTTTCCAAATCTGACTGGTAGTTCTAGATTAGCGCATTCAAACAAGCAAAAAACTATTCAGATTTATATTTTTTAATATGTATACAATAAAAAATATAAATCTACAGGCTTTAAGAATAAAATAATTATTAAAATAAAACTGTAACATTGGTCATCAAAGTAGTTTAATAAGGCACACCATTATAAACTTTTCCTTCACCGTTTTCTTCCGGTACTGTTTTATCAGCTAAGAACAAGGGGTTCATCGAAAGCTTGCATTTTAATTAAAAAGCTTCCTGCTGTGTATTAGTCAGTTATTTACATTGTTCCTTTATCACCAATCTGTATTCCAAGCTTTATATTAATAATTAATTAATTAATATATCCTGGGACAACTCACACACGGTCATCCGATCCCAAACTAGGCAGAGCCTGTGCTATGGCAACCAGACAACTGATAAACATACTTATATATTTCTAAATACATACATATTATATACAAATTACACCCAAACACAGAACAAATGATCATGCTCATCACACAAAGATTTGTCCTATATATTGTTAACTATGACAACATTTACCCAGCTTGTTCGATCCCGCTTCTCTTGCTTTATAATCCGATGCTTTATACAAAGTATCATTATATTATTTTTCTTATATTATTATAAGGGATTGATCACTGACATGTCGGCAGCGTTTATCAACCCCATAAATTTTGTCATTTTATGAATGGAGAATGTCACTTGTTTAGTGCCTCTGCCGGTCTTCTAAACATGTCGTGTGAAGTGATCACGAGGTGAGCTGTCAATCCATATAATCAAGATGAAATAACAGCTCACTCCGTGATCACGTGACATCTTGATTGTATGGATTGACAGCTCATCTCGTAATCACCCAATCCTTCACTTCGACATGTTTACAGAATCGACCGGCTGGTAAACATGGTGGGGTGCCCCGCTTCTGTAGTGCATCGGGGAAGTTCGCAGATGCACGTGTTGATCGTTTGCACTTAACGATGCGTAAAAGATGCGCTTTCTGGTGCGCAGGGTGTGAGACAGCACCAATAGTATCCTAAGCGTGATTGTGAGTCGCTTGTATTGTGTATATCGCTGTGGGTCGCTGTTGTACAATTTTTCAAGGGTCGCACTGGTGTTTTTGTTTCGTATCATTTGAGCGCTCACTAACGTTATCATAAGTTTTACTAACCATTTTTCTTAAATTCTAGTCTATTCTGTTACATAAATGTATAGAACTCGGGCGTTTGGTGGTCACATCGAGCTTTAGAAAGGGACGCTCATATATACTGACAGAGATGGCGCTCTACATATCCGAACTTTTTCTAATACGTAGACCGTAGTTGATGTGCACTTTAATTTAACCTGTGGAAGAGTATTAAACATTATATTTGGAGTGAAAATAGTTATGATAATGAAAAAACTAAACATAAAAACTATTAAAAACCGATTTCAAGTTTCTACTCGGAGTTATAACGATTTCCGCTTGCATTAAACTGCACAAGTACTTTCACAATTAATTCGTTTTTCAGTGTTCCAACTTTCTGGTTTAACTGAGTAACTCCTCATCTATATAGGTGTATAGATGAGGAGATGAAAATTATATCATCGCCTTGGATATTTCTGTTAAGGTGTTATAATTCAATGAGTAAATCTATACCATTTATATATATACTAATATAATGCTGAAGAGTTTGTTTGTTTGAAAGCACTATTCTCTGGAACTATCAGTCGGATTTGGAAAATTATTTTTGTATATGATAGCCACATTCATGAGGAAGGCTATGCGGGAATGGGAAAAAGATACGGCAACGGAAAAATCGTGATATACGCGTACGAAATCGTGGGCAAAAGCTAGTTAATAAATAAAATCTAACCTTCTCTCTGGTTTTCTGAGTGCCGGAAAGAAGCGTCGCTACCACTTTTATATTCCCAACTCTGTCTTTTTCCAGATCGGGACATTTTTTTTGGGGTAGAAGTCGAGCTCGTCCCGCTACCGTCGCCTTAGTCTGCTGTGACATGCTCACTCCAATGTCTCGCTGATGGTGTCCCGTGTATCGGATCATTCAATTCCCTTCAAAATAGTTGAGCTGAATGGTGCAGATGCACGCGTCATGTTCGTGATGGCGCTGTCAGTGGAGACTGGTCATCCCTTGGTTGCCACTGCCTCATTTTAATATTTCATACTATAAATCGTTTTTTTTCTTTCTTTACATTGTTCTCATATATAGAAGCAACAAGGTTAATGTAACCAGGATTATTGTAAACATAAAATGATTTAAAAGAGTAGTGTCCGTGGAGTTTCTTGCACGTTCTTCTCCATAGAGATCTACGCTTTCGAACGTGCAAATAGCTTCATGTTTTTGACGGACTGACTTTGACAATTCAAAAGTACCTGATAATGGTTTATTTGAAATAAATGCTTTGACTTTGACTTTGACAAGTCAGAAAAAATCCATAGTGCCAGCTCGGTATGATCACTAATCTTCATTAGTCACGGCCTAATCAGAGTTTAACTTAACCTTTTCAAGGTCACCTTTTTACGAACAAAATCTAGATTTAGTGCTTACATTTCAGCGAATAGGCCTATTTTAATCCATCGCGTCGAATCACACCCATTATTCTAAAGTAACACGTGGATTTCAACCAATTATTGGCCATTCCAGACCCACTCCATTATGTATAGCCTATGTAAAACAGAACTATTATGAACCTTTATTCAATTGTACACCTAAATTCAAATGTCGTAGAGCCCATTTTGTAATCCGCCGCAGTAAGGTCTAATGGGAGTCAATAATCTGTGAAAATAGAGCCTACTTTCGATTCACATTGATGAATGGTCACCTTAACTATTTAAGTGATTTATTTACGACCTTACGCGATTCCAGCCTTTGTATCTTTAGGGATAAGTTCTATAATACGGTGGGGAAACTGGGCAAGGCTGACATTGTATCACGTGATTTCAAGTGAAACCGGGTTAATCAGTTTAAACCCTGTCAGGGCTGTTTGTTACTTGTAACCGACTGCCCCAGACGGAGGGTAATGTTTTCGAGAGTATGTAGTATTTGTATATGTCACTGGAAAACGGCAGACACCGTAAGGTTGTAATAAATATTTATTAGACTACAATTTCTCGATATAGGTATTATGAAAAAATAATTTTGAAAACAATCGATTGATTGTTTTCAAAAAAATCATCCATCCATCCATCTAAATTAGTTTCCAATATATCCGAGTCTTATTGAGAAAACTTACGGCGTTTGCAATTTTCTAGTGACATATACATACAGTGCATGCCAAAGAAATAGACATACATACAGGTATCCTGTTTGTATGTATGTCTATTTCTTTGGCGTGTACTGTAGCCTGAACGGCTTGATAGATTTAAGGTATAAACAATAATATGATTTTTTTAAGTTTCGAAATGACATAGGCTATATAAATGTTAGCCGATAGGTAAGTGAAGTGTTTGTTTTTCGTGACAAAGTCATATCGGGTACCAAAATAAAAGGCTCTAGGAAACGATTTCTAAAATGTAATTCACTAAAATGTCGGAAATAAAAAAACCTACCTCCAAAAAGTATTCACTTTATTAAAAGTCAAAGTCACTTTATTAATGTAATATTATTATTTTACTGAACTGTAAACGATGACGTTCAAAAGTGCCGTTTAATGGCCTAATTGAAATAAACGTTTTGACTTTGACTTTATTCATATCAGCCAATTGCCGTCCACTGCTGAACGTAAGCCTCCCCCAAGATCGCCAACCATCGCGGTTTTGAGCGGTCCGCATCCATCCGCTGCCACCTTCTTCAAATCATCGATCCATCGTGCCGCATGGCGTCCCACACTACGTTTGCCCATACGCGGTCTCCACGCGAAAAAGTATTATTCAAATCCAATCTATGACTGAATTAAAATAAATTCAATTGCAGCAGACTGGTAAGAATTTTCATATACAAGTTATTTTCTTTTTAAATAAAACACAGAAGTTATCGTAGAACTTACCAATAATGAATGGAACAAGCATTTAAAGAGGGCGGCTATTGCAAGCTTTGAGATATATCGCGCGGTGTGCCAGGAATACTAATGTTTATATTTCTGCGACTGTTAGTACACAGGATTATTTCAGTTTGCGAGACATTCAAACGTTTTTGTAAAAGCTATAATAATACTTTTCTCGATTTTAAAGATACTTGTTAGGAATGGGAACGTGTCGACAAAGAAAATGAAACTTAGGTAATTGAGCATTTTTCGTTAAGGACACGTCTGTTGAGGGTGTGATTTATAATTTGTATGCCCAAGTGGCTGAGATCATGGAATGAATATTATTAAGTATATAATTATGTAATGAACACCTGTATGTAACCCATGTATCACAAATAAACGATTTGATTGATTGATTGATGGTCACACCCTACTTGAATGCCTTTTGACAGGTTTTCAGGCTAGAATTTGAGATGTACTGACAGCCATCAGGGGCTCACACACTAGGCCGATAGAGATCTTTCGAGAGTAAGCGCGGCCACACATCTACCGATTCTTGTCTTTTCTCAGTTAGGCAGTCGGGCGTCGTGCCATAGACAATTGCTGAACTGTGTTCTGTTTTTTCTGTGGACCAGAGACTCGATTTAATTAATGTCCGGTCTTGACATGGGCTGATAGTGATGCGTTTTATTTTTATTTTTGTTATAATTCTAGTTGATAAGTTATTTATCTGCATGTCTCTGTGAATCCTTTCCGGCAGAATAAACTGATTTTCTTTCTTTTCTTTCTTTCTTTCTACCTAGAACAAATCAGAATAGAATGAAACCGGTGTGGCCGCGTTAAATAGTGAATCTCTTCCATTCAGTTCAGTTTATTACCTCTGCTAGTTTTTCCCGCAGATTCGCTTTCGTGGCCCATTCCTCAGAGACCATGCATTTACGTAATAATGTAGTTTTATACCTTCCAGTGTAAGAATGTTCATACTAATATTAGTATTTCCTAATATTTCCTTCCACAAAACATTTTAGGTATCTCTTTACATTAGTTTAGATGCCTACTAAGGAACCTATATCTGTAGATGATATGAAGGTATTCTAGTTGGCCAATGCCATAATATCATGTCGGTATGGTTGTTGCACCCACAATGATGATATGAACGTTAACGTTAGTGGGAGGCTGCATTACCTTGTTACCCGGTGCGTTAACTCGAATGTTGAACACAATACCGAGACGGTCGTTACCTTGATCAAAACACGATACTGTGATATTCAGGCTCAATGGTATTATACAATGTAGGTGCAAATTTAACAGTAATTTTCCAAAGGCTACGGTCAATCGATCATCGGAAAATTTAATGCGTTCTGGCTGTTGTATAGGACGTCAACGTTCGCAATCATTGATTGTGACATTCTACTGAAGTTACATGCTATTCAGTATCTCGAATATGTTACTTAGTAAGTTAAGGTTCACCACACAAACTCTAATGTCATACCGGATAAGATAACTACCACGCGAAAGTTACAAGCCCGACTCCACGAGTCAGCTATGAGCCACAATAAAACGAGCCTGGCAGTGCCATAAATCAGCAATAATCGCTTTACTACGGATCCGACTAGAACCTCGGAACCCCGAAAAACCTAATAAAAAAGTTGCACGCCGGGTTCGCACGGCTTGTATGTCTCTTTTCATACTTTTTGAAAAGAGACATACAAGCCGTGCGAACCCGGCGTGCTTTTGTGCTCAAAACAGAGGCTTAAGCGATAAAAATACGTCCGCCCGAAATACTTGCGCAAAGCTAATGACGGTAATATATTTCAGGTTTAGCCTAAAATGGACTAAAAATACTGTCGCGAAGCTAGCTGGCGACTCATTGCTGGAAAGTGCTTGGAATCTTATCGCCGGGTTTTACGGTGACTTTAAGATACGCCGTTTAATTCCCAGCTTGCTACGGAAACAATTCTTTGGGAGCGGATCCGAGGCTGTTTAAATCGTCGCTCGTCGCAGCTCTAGAGATTCGGAGCGGATCGTCGGGGCAGGTTGCACGTGCGTGAATATGCCGAGATGGATGCGACGACAAGGAATTCAAATGATACTTCCGTCAAAAGGAGTTAGGTAAACAATTTGGAATGCGTCGCGATATTTATTACTGTTTCGGGCCTCGACTCTTACGTGCGTATTTTTTTATTAATTTGGGAAAAAGTCTTCTTTTTTTTTCAAGTGTTGGGTCTTCTTATATCCAACGTTATATGACGATCCATCTTGCTGTCTTTAATTTAAATAGCCTCTGAGAGTGGTCATACTTTATTGCACCTCCGGCCTAGCTAATTCAGTAGGTATCTGCCTGATTGACCAATATTTAGGCTATTTAAATGAAAGACAGCAAGATGGATCGCATCTTGCAGTATTTCATTTAAAAAGCCTCTGAGAGTGGTCATACTTTATTGCACCTCCGGCAAATTCAGTAGCTATCTGCTTGATTGACCAATATTTCACCACACATTACCTATTCTTATTACACCAGTTCGTCCCGATTACAGCCAGATAGAGATCTAGCCTATCCAGCCAAATCGTTATTTATTCTAGAATAAGTTAATTACGGGTCGTTCCATAAAATACACTAGTACTTCCAAGTTAGACAAATTACTAGGTAATCATGAGTGATAGGTACCTCGTCAAAGAAACGCCCTCGCAGAAAGAAATAAAGTTTCTCCAACTGGTACGAGCTTGATGAATGTAGATTTAAACATTTCATCAGCGCTATCTGAATCTTTATTGGAATCCGTTTTTGTGACGAGCCTTCGAAATGACTGATTGGCAAAAACTCTAAAAGTACTGACTATTTTAAACTTACTTAGTTGTTTGAAAGACTCCTGTCTTTAGTCCCTCGAAGCAGATATTAACTTTTTCCCGAAGTATCTCACAGTCTTATATATGAGTTTCCCTAATTTTATTTCAGGATGAGTCACTTTTCTCTTTGACATGTATACCGAATTTTCTAGCTTACAAAACTTTCTTCGTAATAAAATTTTAGGACTTTTTTTAGGCCAAATTAGGACTTACATAATGTTGTTTACCGCGCTTAGCTTAAAACATTAGTTTGGACAAAGCCGTGATATATTTCACGAAAGTCGGGACAGATAAGCATTCCTCGAGTGGTCTACAGCGCGATACTGGACGCATGCCAGTAGTGCCGTCGAATGTAAGGGAGTGGTCTGGGGTCCAGTTTATACGCGAGTGCTGCCAGCTTATTGGTTGGCCAATCGATTAAGATTGGCGATGTTTTAAAGATTTCCATTTCAGGAATTGAAAAGCCCGAAGCGGTTTATACTAAGTAAACCAGTAGTGCCCGATGAACTTGGTACAAGCGGGACCTCCTAGCACAGGTATATCTTTTACTTTAAAGGAGGTCCCTATGTAAGAGTTACCGTAAAAGTTGTACAATTACCGTAAATGTGTTGCAATATTTTTTAGAGGTCCGTAGTCAACAAGGAACCCTTATAGTTTCGCCATGTCCGTCTGTCCGTCCGCAGTTTAGCTCAGAGACGCTTAGCGCGAGAAGCGCTTGAAATTTGAGGGTTAATCACGCCGACAAAGTGGTTAAATAAAATCTTGTAATATTTTTTTTTTGGTTGGGCAATGTTTTGCAATGTTTAGCAGTACTGTAGACGTCTGTGGATGATGATTGGTCAATCAATCTACCTGCTTTTTGTCCTAACTAATTTATGGTCGCCTTCCAGTACCCCGAAAGCCGAAAGCAGCTGCCCCCTCCAAAACCCAGTTACTGGGTAATACTATAGTCTTTGGCAAGACTGGTCAAATTTCCAGACTTTTGATTACTCGTAACGGTTGTCAAGGATCTACACCCATCCACGGTCTGACCTCGCCAAGCGTTGCTTAACCTTGAAGATCAAGGCTATTTTTATTTAGTCACGAGTTCCTCTGACGTTGAATTGATGATAGGGTATAGTAGTTTATTTGTCAATGTCAGGAATAACGGCAAAAAAACTAAATCGTTTAGAAATCAGGAGGCTTCCGACGCGACGAAGATTGACCCAAAGTAAACTCAACCAGGACACTTTTTGTTTCCCGCTAAACGTAAAAAAGGTTACCTTAATCGAGTCTATTTATCTTGAACGGTGTCTGTGCCTAATTCTGATGAACAACATTACCTAATAGTAAAAGTTTTATATTCAAACTATTTAGATTTTATGAAGACTTGATTATAAAAAAAAACCTGCCAAGTGCGAGTCAGATTCTCACACGGAGGGTTTCGAACCACTAACCGATGAAAAAGATACGTTTCTTGTATAGGAGCTCCCTTTAATTTTTAATTTAATCTAATTTTTATTATTTGTTGTTATAGCGGCAATAGAAATACTCTCTGTGGTGTGTGAAAGTTCAACTGTCTACCTATGACGGTTCCTAGGATACAGCCCACTGACAGACAGATGGACAGACGGACGGACAGCGGAGCCCTAAAAAGCGGCGGAAGAGCATCACAAGTAAAAAATCTCTTTTTCTGGTTCCGTGTCTCAGACTAGCTTTTATCCAAAATTATGCCCATGTTTAAATTAAGAGATTTTCGAAAAAAAAACTATAGCCGTCTTCAAGATGCCATCCATTTTTGTATTTCAATCCATCAAAATCGATTCAGCGGTTTACAACAAACAAACAAACTCGCTTTCAAATTTAAATTTACGATTTTGGTTAGAATTATGAAATATCGCCATTGTATTGTAGCCTCTTGTTTCTTAGTTTCAAGACGCTCTATTATATATCCCAAACAGTGACCACTAACAAAACCCTTTAACAAAACATCACCTACTCTCTCGAAAACTTTGTCCAAGCCCCACTAAATGACCACCAGGTCCTAGAGGGCGGTTAAGTCTTATAAATCAGGTGGTTGGTGACCGATGGTATCTACCTCGCAAGTCGCAAGTACGGGGTATCGGAAACTCTGCTATCTGTATCGAGTGGAGTCGTAAACTACCCTCGTTGGGACCTGCGCGGCTATATATTAGATCCCAATGTGTGATATGGCGTAATGGGGAGAAAAAATATATATATAATGGTGCCTGTATACAATGGGCCATGTTTCAAGTTCGTGTGAAAGAGGTCTTAAGTAGGTAATTGATGAACGCTGAAGTGTGATCAATATACCTTTGTGTAGGTGATGTTTTCGTAACTTGCTGTTTAAGTGTTTGTGGGGAGTTTTTAGAGCAACAATCTGTAACTCTATATGTTCGTTTGTAACCTCTTCACGCCTTAACGGCTTGATGGATTTGGATGTATTGGAAAAAGGGTAGACCACGTCCCGGAATAGGAGATAGTTATTTTTTTCCAAGAGTATTTTTTTTATTTAGACTTCATGCTCATGGGTATAAAGACGGACTTTATGAGACTCCTTTGGAATTAAGTTATGACTTCCATGCGGATAAAACCGTGTGCAGAAGCAAGTATTAAATAAATTGCATTTAATTATGCCAACTCAGATTGTGTGATTTTTTTACGTAACGTAATCAAAATTTTACGTAACAAGATATGAACACGAATTTTTGCAACACATTTTTCGCAGATGATATTATATTATTTGGATTTTCTGGAAACGAAATAAAGTTCTCAACCTACATATTTCGAAAAAGCGCTTTTGACGTCCAGTTTTAAAACACAATATTTTAGATTACATTCGAAGTAATACAGACGATGGTAACAAAAATACGCGACATTTTTGATAAGCTTGCTCTGCGCAGATTGAGTTCACTTTTATATGAAATTCCTTTAGAATATTATGTTCAACGAAATAATATATTGGATTAAAAACACAAAACCCTTTTTGTTCAAACCCTTTTTACACACACCCACATATTTATGAGATTTGAGAGCACCGTATGTTATTAAATACATAAACAAAATTCTCACCTGAAATGTAAACGCATCTTCACAAAAAACCGTCGTGAATTATTAGAGCCTATTAAAGTTGGACCTTGGAGTAAATTTAAGGTCCGACCGGTGTAATCTAAACGTAGTAGCAAAAATATTGGTCCAACGCGATCCTTTGACCCTTGAATTTGGCCACCTAAACGATTAATAAATCAAATAAGTAGATCCACAATCGAAAGGTTGGCAAATACGAAGTTTAGTTTGTTTTTATTAGGTTAACAGAAAGCAGTTTACTGAATGGATTTGCTGATAGAACCGGACTCAATAACATTCGCTGAACAAGAATGAATGTAACTTTGCGAACTGACTTGTCAAAAACTGCATGTTTTGAACCATGTTCCTGAGTTGTTCTAGTTTCAACGAATGTTTTCCCGTTACCCTTTAAAATAACAGTTCTCGTTTCCATCGATCTGTTTGGGTACTGTGATTTTTTCTGCAAAGTGGATACCTTTACAAACAGGAGCAAAATATTCAAACGTCCAACCCAAAAGATTCGCTAGTGGTCGTGCAAATATTTGGTTGAACGCACGAAACGAACCGAATAACAGAAAGCCATCGAGTACGCTAATCGATTCCCCAAAAACGTTTCCACAGTAAATGTTACCTTAAACCATGAATGGAAAAGTCAAGCCCCAAAAAATGTAACAAATTCCTTTCCCTTTACATACGTTTATGTACGTTTATCAGATTATCCGCAGAAATATGTCGGTCCGGCAACTTCGCGAATTTTTGCCGCGACTAACCAAACACCTTTATAACTTATAGAGGCCGACCCTTCAGGATTTTTTTGTCAACCTTACCGCGAGCCGCCTCTAAGCGTCGCTCGGGGATTCAGCGTTATCTTCAGCTTTTTGTTTCATTTTCTAACTTACTTATGGATGTATTATGCGCGTATTTAATGGCATGTGATAGTTTAGTGGATGTTAGTAACAGTTTTTTCGATACATTGGCTTTTTAGGGCCTTCGCTTGATAGTACGATCAATTGAGCACCAGTCGAGGCCTTGCGATTAAATATATGAACACATTAAGGCTTCTAACCAAGGTGATCTTTGTTTGTTTTTTTCATACAGTAACAAATTCTAATTAAAAATGTAAACCTCAACATCCTTCCCTATCCCACCCACACCATTCGTTACAACAAATTCATTTACTCCGGCTTATACACTTAAGTAGGTACATAAAATATATTTCTATCCTTTGCCTTCTACGTACGTGACTAACTTTGCCTGAGACCAATTTATATTTTTACGACTCTACGGTTAATCTGTTTTTTACATTATTTCTAAGGTTTTTTAGACGTTGCCTTATCCCACTGCGGCAAAGACTTTCCAAGCACTCTTTTCCGTACACAACTGTGTCATCTTACCAATCTAAGGACTTAAACCAAAGAAAAAGACTAGAAACTCCTTTACATTTAAACCTGTCTACAACAAAATTCAATTGTTAAACGGAACTCCGGTAATCTTCTGGGACAATACTTTGAAGAAAGAAAAAAGATCTACCTACCTTCAGTACGTACTGCCAACGGTTAGTTTTTTCTTTGCAGAGACAACTTGCGAACGTCACTAACAAGGCAAGGTCCCCAGGTGAAGCCGTACGATTGCGTATGCATTTGGATTACAGATTGTATAACTGACTAATAGAATCAGGTGGGAAGGGTGCATTATTGAGTGTACAAGGGTAATTTGTGCCGGCCCTGGTTGAATCCATGGTCCGGAGCGAGGAGGCTTGGGAAGCGGTCACCTCCTTCTGCGAAGCAGTAATGCTAGCGAAGGAGGAGGCGGGCCGCGCGAGGTAAAGGCAAGGACTTCGTCCCAACCGCCGTTACAGGAGAAGACGCTCCGGGCGTCGGGAGTCGCAGGGCGATCCCCGGCCACCGTAGGCGCGGGCCTGCGGACGGCGAGCGTTGGGTGGCTCGCTGTCCGATCACCACCAGGCCCGGGTCGATGGCGCGTTGTGTTTCACGCGCGCCTCAAAGAGATGTCAGCATAGAAGACGGGGCCCGCTAGGGCCAGAGCCTGCCAGGGTTGCGGAATTTGTTCGAAAGAGTCACCGCGGCCCTGGAACGCAAAGGGCTTTAGAAGGAACACGGATGGGTTTTAGTCAGTAAGAGTCTGACACGCCCTTCCGCTCCACCCAGAGCGGAAGAAGTCATTTGATGATTTCCCATCCTTAAAAAAAAAAAAGGGTAATTTGTGACTGAGGTTTTGCTTGTAGGTTAAGAGATTTTCTTCTCAATTTTGTATCAAACATATACAAAATTTGAAGTCCTTACTTACGTCTTGGAAATTAATGAAACTTGGTATACATGCACAAAAACCTAGGGCTGAAAAATTTGTTAAAAATTTGATGATAAGAGTTTAAAGGGAATGCTTGAAAGTTTGTATAAGCTTAAGGCTACAACACCCGGCAACGACCTTGATGGGAGTAAATTAGACACGCGTTTTACACCCGTGTGACCACAAGTTAAGTTGTAAAATCAACTGCGCATATTAATCTTCGAGTGTCAAATGAAAACCCGTATTAGGTTTAGATAGTCAAATACTGTCTTTGACATGGTGAAAAGAAAATAAATACGCTCCATATTATTGGTGTAATTGTCGTAAAAATATTGATTGCAAATTAAAAATGTCACACTGTACAAACGCTTTTAAGTTTGTCTAACCTTTTCCAGAAAAAACATCAACCCAATTAACATTTTAATATCTTACCAGTTCGCCATAGTTTTGTATTCCCACTCTGTTTATTCATCATCTGCAAAGTTTACACTAACTGCCAGGTCGTCAATAAATGTAAATCTCTCTCTAATTACAAGATACGTTGTACAACTCCATTCTAGATAAAAACAAACTCGGTACCATTGACAAATAGCTTTCTCTTCGTAACTCAGCTGTCAGCCCCATTTATACCCGAAACTTTATAAATGATTATTCGCCCAAATAATATGTAAATGGGGGTGTTATATGGAGAGGAGAGAAAAGAGTAAAAAGGTAGACTTTGTATAAAAACGTAGACATATCTTTTGTAATCCCTTGAAGGGTGCAAACGGAGGTGTAACGCCAAATATCACGGTAAGCGCTTTGTATTCACGAAAGTTTCGAAGCATTTTATTGTGAAAACGTGATTCGTTCAGGTATTGTTGTGGAAACATACCTACATGTTCTGTTTTTTTTTAAGTTATTTAGAATTTTGTCGAAATTGAATTTTTTGTCGGATTGTGACATTCTTGCCTTGCTTAGTTTTCTACTGAATGTCTATACTAAAACTATGGAGAGATAACGTTTCTACATTTGGAAGTCGGAGGTAATCCCTAAAACTACTGTTCTGATTTAAAAAAAATGTTATTTTCAATGAAAGCACTGATAAAAGTTAACGGTATTGTAGAGTGTCGCACATGTCATTCAACTTTTAATCACTTTATTAAATTGCGGTTTCAATTCCATGTTTTCAATTCTAGGAACGAAGCAGCGGCAACAAAGATAGTGATTCATAAAGTTAGGTTCACATCACAGACCAGGGTGTGCCGGTGCACGGAATACACCAAACAAACGAATAAATAATAATATTTTATTTATTTTCTCCCATAAATACATTAACGCAAAAACAGAGTAGTTCAAGCAATGAGAATGGGAGACAGGAGCCCATACTAAGTAAAACCTGTGCTATGGGACTCCTGGTCTCCTAATCTCGGATAACGTCATAAGATATCAGGTAACATATTTACAAAAATTTTGCCAAACTGCATAACAGTTTGTCGGCAGTTGTTCTCGTTAAAAAATCGTAATATGTTGTTTTACAAACATATGTGTGTTGCTAAAACTTATCAAGTTAAATTAAATTTAAATCACTAAAACCAATTATTACAAATTTAAATTTATGCAATTTAATTACCAACTGCTACAAAAAAGGACTACGAACACAATGACAGAAAGTGTTTATTGAAACCGGCAGTTAGTCATGTCGATAGTAGTCGACATAGCATTTAACTTTTTTTTTTTTGAGGATGGGAAATCATCAAATGACTTCTTCCGCTCTGGGTGAAGCGGAAGGGCGTGTCAGACTCTTACTGACTAAAACCCATCCGTGTTCCTTCTAAAGCCCTTTGCGTTCCAGGGCCGCGGTGACTCTTTCGAACAAATTCCGCAACCCTGGCAGGCATAGCATTTAGATACGATATCATGCAACCTATTCGAGAACATACTACAACAGATTCGTAAATAATTTCTCATAACCAGTGGGTAGTGGGAGAACACTTTCACACAAATCTTCGGATCAGTGTGTCGCAAATGATGACGAATCCTCAATTTGTCTCGGGCGACAATGAGCTCAGGATGAGTTATGACTGGAGAGAATTGAAATACTCCCCTTTTCGTATGTTAAGGCTTTTTGTTGGTTCTAGTGTGAGCAGTTGCGGTAGTGTATGTGTTAATGTTAACCACCTAATATTCTCACTCACAATTGTAAAAGGTTTTGGGAATAGTTTCATTGTGCGTGCAGCAAAGGAGTGGATTCCTTGTGCGAGTGTGTGTTTCTTGATGAGTGAATAGGTACTTCTAAGCAAGTGCGGTTCATCGTCGACCCCATCATTTTTTTTCATCACGTGAGATTTTTGTGATCAAACGCGAGCGTTTCAATAATAATAAAACCGGGCAAGTGCGAGTTAGACTCACGCACCGAGGGTTCCGATCGAGTCTTGATTTTTCTCGAGTATACATTACCTACGGATACATCAATGTACGTCACGGTCATTTCTTCAACCGAAAATATAAGTTTGTATTCGCATTTTTATTTTGTATATTATAAAAGAACACATTCCTTATTTTCGGACTTTTTCCTGAATTCATACTGTAAGATCTATATTCTTGGAATATTTCAGGACTTTGGGTCAACGGGAAGTACCCTATAGGTTTTGATTCCCTTGCGAGAGTCAAATAAAGCGCCATAAACGGAGCTTAAACGGCCTTATCTTTAGATTGCGTTGACTTAGAAGTTTGGTTTTTTCACAGCTACAAGAGGAATCGGAGGAGGTTCTTGTAATTTCAGCTTGATTCCTTTACTCGTTCTTAAGAAAAAAGGTCTTGACGGACAGACAGACGGACAACGAAGTGATCCTATAAGGGTTTCGTTTTTGCGGACTGAGGTAGGTACGGAACCCTGAAAAGAAGAATTTAAATTGTTAGTTTGTGGCAGGTAATCTTTGGAAGTAATAAGGCGACTGCGAATATTAATTCCTATTAAGTGTAGATCTACACGTTGAGTGCCCGTGGGAACATGCTTATAAAAGATTCAGGAAATAACGGGTATTGATCGATATATATCGCAATATGCAAACCCGCCCGGTATAAATATAATTGGGCTTTGCTTGACCTGAGCATCGAACCTTGTTCCTCACGCTCAGCTACTATACACCAACCAATACCTTTTTTATGGATGGGAAATGATCAAATGACTTCTTCCGCTCTGGACGGAGTGGCAGGGAGTATCAGACTCTTACTGACTAAAACCCATCCGTGTTCCTCCAAAATTCTTTTGTGTTCCAGGGCCGCGGTGACCCTTTCGAACAAATTCAGCAGGCCTAGCAGACCAACCAATTACTTCGTCTGCACCTGCAGCGTAGTTATGTATATCTAACTCGGGCTGGTTTCCGCAACTCCACGACTAAGCGCGTATTTTGCGTGCAGGTGAGACAAATGTGTCATTCGATCCACCCCAGCTCCCCAAGGAAGGCCAGCAACGCCTTGGTGTTACGAACTATCTCACAGAGGGTACCTAGGTGTCCGAAGTACTTAGCCCTGTAATCATCGACTACCGGGCAGCTTAGTAGCAGGTGTGCTGCTGTCTCGTCCTCCTCCAGGCAGGCTCTGCAGAGTGGGCTGTCAGTGACTTCTATGACATAGAGGTGTTTATTAAAAGACGCATGGCCACTTGTGACGGCTGTGGCAGTACGCAAATGCTGTTTAGTAAGTCTTAGGGCTTTTTTCGTGAAACGGCCATCAATAGAGGGAAGTACCTCTTTGGCCTGTCTACACTCACCATGGTCAACCCATATCGTGTGGTGTTTATCACTAGTGCTGCAGCGTAGTTATTAATATCTATATTATTCAAATAATTTAGTATCACATAACATCAAAGGAAATGTTTTTGCTATTCTGCGAATACTTTGCTATCATTGAACATAATACGTGTTCTGCTATTCAATCAGTCAGTATAATACGACTATATCCCACAGTATCTGTGTGAAATATTCCGCTGATACCAATTATATTGAAATGGTTCACATTTAGGGCTCTATATTGATTCAGTTGAGTTAACAACTGTATGTTGGGCTGGCTAGATGAGCTTAAATTTAGTGTATTCATGTAATATCTACGTAGAATATCTATTTGGGTGTAATGACACATTGGGTTTAAGAATGTTTAAAGTTCTCAAATATGAAAGGTTGCCTGGAAGAGATCCCGGAATGTGAAAACTCCGCGCATTATATGTGTTTTAGTTTTTAGTTTATTTTTTGGGGTTTGTAATTTTAATAAATGCATCAAGAATAATGTAACCAGGTTTTTCTGATATTATGCTTTTGAAGAGTGTCCATGTTTCATACGTTTTCAACATTCAGAACTACGCTTTGGGTCGTACGAATAGTAACAATTTATTTTTTTGCTGGCTGTTCAAAAGAAACGACTGTGAATGGTTAACCTACTTGAAATAAATGCTTACAACCAATACAAAGAGAGCATGTAGCGGAGATGAGAATGTTGAGATGGATGTGTGGAGTATCGAGAATGGATAAAATGAGGAATGAGTTCATTAGAGGTAGTTTAAAAGTGGCGCCAGTATCGGAAAAGTTAAAAGGGAACCGCTTATCTTGGTATGGTCATGTGAAGAGGAGGGATGAAATGCATGTAACTAAAAGGGTTATGAATATAAATGTGGATGGATGGACAGGGAGAGGGAGGCCAAAGAATAGATGGATGGATTGTGTTAGGAGTGATATGAAAGAAAAGGGAGTTAGTGATAGCGTGACGGCTGACAGGACAGAATGGAAGAAAAAAACGTGTTACGCTGACCCCAAGTTACATGGGATAAGGGCAGGAAGATGATGATGAACCAATACAAAGAGAGATATCAGTAAAATATTAGAACAAACTTACTAACGATGCGCTAGCATCGTTAGTAAGTTTGTTCGAGGTATCTCTTATCGGAAACATACACACATTATTTTTAGTTTGTAATTGGAAATAAAACAAATGAAGACGATTTTTTCATGGTAATGGGAATAATAATACATTTAGATGTATTATTATTTCCATTAGCATAAAAAATCAAGGCGCTCATATTCATTGGAAAGTTCTCATTAGGCGTTGATTATATAAAAACAATCTATCAAGTATTGACATCCTTATTTTGACCCATCGCGTTTTAGTGAACGTTGTTCGATGATTTCTTTACAGCCAGTCTATATTATAGCACCAGTCAATTGAAAGTGTTTGGCATGAAGGAGACTTTTCCTCTGAATTTTTTGCTTTATGTGAAAACACGTGCAATCCCCAAGTTTCCCACCCAATGTTTTCACATTATGAGGCATTCCTAAAACCAGGTTTCCTTTTCCACAAGCTTGGATTATTTCAACGTACTGAGTACTATTGAGGTACCAATACCACTGAATAGAAACCACAGAAGGCCGGATCCATACAACGAGCGAAAAGCGAAAACCGGCGCACGCACACAGATGCGAGCGGCGAGCTCAAACAAATGCCGGTCGCGAGTGCGCTTGCACTCGCTGTACGTGAAGCGTGTCTATGTGTGCGTGCGTGTTCACTCGTTGTATTGAGCCAGCCTTCTGTGTCCATCTACTCTGTGGTACCGGTATACCGGTGACAGAGCCATGTTCGGCACATATACATGCAAATATTATTATGTATTTATCATGAATACATGAGTATTGTGTGAATGGAGTATGAGCCGCAGGTGGGCGACGTCTGTCGGTCGGTATTGTTTATGCTAATTTGGGATTACCTTGTGTTTGGTGAAGTGGTTGTAAGTTTGGCTGTTATCGTGTGTTCCTATGTTCGAATCTGTAGAAGATTTTTGTTCATTAGCACGTGTATGTTTTTTTTTTCTATGTAAGATATGATTGTATGTTAGTATCCTAATCCTAACTTATATTATAAATGATAAAGTGAGTCTTTTTGTTAAGTTTTGAAGGCTAAACTGATTTGGGTGTATTTTACCTACATTATTTGACGGCACCGTTGGCGTAGTGGTTGAGGCAATTGGCTGCTGTGCTGTGTGTTGTCGGTTCGATTCCCGCACGGAACAAATATTTGTATGGCCTACAAATAGTTTTTCCGGGTCTGCCTGTTTGTGTATGTGTGTTTTTGTGTTTGTAAACGCACCCACGATACAGAAAAAAATCCTAGTGTGGGGCAACGCTTTAAAAAGCAAAAATTATAGGAGAAAATTATTTTATTATTACCAAAATAAAACTTGATCGTAAACGAAGCCACAGGCAATAGCTAGTTGCCTATACCGCTGATTCTTTCAGTAGTTCTGAAAAACATGTTTGACAAATTGGCAGTTATTGTTCCTCTTATACCTAAAAATTCTAGGATTTTTTGCTAAAACTAATTTAATAAGTAAAGACAGACATTAAAAAAACCTTTTTTAAATATTATTATGAAAGTTTATTGAAGAGCCTCATATTTTAAGGAAATTAAAATCAAGGGAGGTTTCTTTGTGAGCACTAATAGTTCAAAGAAAATGTAGGCTTGGGCTGAACTTCTTATAATATTCTTACCAAGCCTTGCGGAATATTTTTATACGAAAAAAGAGTTTTTGTACAAACTAAATTAGTTTGAGAAAAAAAGCAATTAAATAATATCGTTATCCTTGTAATAATATTAATAAGAAAATAGTAGATTTTACGATATGAAAACTTCAATCACCCAAGTTGATTTTTTCAAATTACTCGCCATTCTCAACTTGTGCAGGAACTTTAATTAAATAAATAAAACCATCTCAATAATTGCTACTTTCTCTCCATTTGTAGTAACAAGTAAAGAGTTATCAGAAAAGATTATGCTATGAGTTATACACGCTGAAATTGTAATGGTTGTTTTCCCGCGGCAGAACGATTAGCCATCAGTAGTACTATCGAAACATAAAGTTAAACTTAAAAAAAAAGATGCTTTTGTTTTCAAATAATAAAAAAAAAAAACATAACTCGAAAGCGTGAGAAGCAATAGTAACTCACTAGACGTGACGTAGGTACCACTGACAGTGCGGCGTCGCGCCGACAAAGTGAAAAGCGATTCATAAATGTTCAGAGCAAAATAAGCTCTCACGCGTAGTATTTTTTTTTAATCACAATTACTAATCTGCCATTTCTTGATTTTAAATTTATTATTTTCATAAATCGATTGTTTAACCAAGACAAATTCATTTCGCTGCGAGAAAACAACCATTAAAATTTCAGCTTGTATATGTAAGGACAGGACAGACCGTAAGTTTTTCTGACACCATAAATTGGTCCGTAATTAGCCCCTCTCGACCGAAGCCAACACACCACGCACCAGACATATAAAATACCGTGTTTCTTGTATGGTAAACGCGGATAAGAAAACGGTCAGATGATCTTTCTTTGTTTAAAAAATGTATAGCCGTGGTAAAATTTTTAGTTTTCAACATGACAGTTGGGTTGGTAGCAAACGAGTGAAAAATCATTTACCTATCACCTTTCTAAGTGCTTTTTTAATGTACACTTCATAACTGATGCAACGAAAATAATAGCATATTATGTCTACACTTACCAATAAACGTTTATGGGGCTAAAATAACACTAAAAACGTCACTACGAACTATAAATTCTAAAGCAATAAAACTTCTCGATATGAAAGTTAAATATTTATACCGTTTGAATCCCCATTTATTGGAAATCTTGGGAGGCAGCTCCTATAAGTAGGTTTATCCGTGTTTCGTGTCAACTCGGAATACTTAGGTATAATATCGGAAAATGTATGCTTTGAGCTAACGGGAAGGATGCTGCAGAGTCATATAAATGCTAGCAGTATGACCGCTGAAAGAACACTTTATTGTACAAAAAAAAAAAAAAAAATAATTGTGCGGTCGGGGGACCCCCTTCAGGATCGAAGTTCCATAACAAATACGTTTTCACGAAATTTACACGTGTCTGTACAACCGTGTGTTGAGGTTATATGATAAAAAGGGACAGGGACAGAGAGAGAGAGAGAAAGAGTTGTGCACCCGGCTGCGCACTCACTTGCTTGTGTGCTCATTTGCTTGTAGTAGGCTCGATACACACATGGTAGAATGTATTAGTCGATGTCGATCGATAGTTTCTACTTCTTTCTTCGATCAGCCAAAGCTACCACACCAATCGATCAACGTCGACCGATACCATCGATTGATGTCTATGGTTATATGATAAAAAGAGACACGGACAGAGAGTGAGAGAGAGAGAGATAGAGAGAGAGAGAGAGGGAGAGAGAGAGAGAGAGAGAGAGAGAGAGAGAGTTGTGCACCTGGCTGGCGCACTCACATGCTCGTGTGCTCATGTGCTTGTAGTAGGCTCGATACACACACACATACACACACAGCATACGGCATGTCGTTACGTGACGATTTCTACTAAATCGCACTACCCGTAAGTCGCGTTAAGGAACTTGGTTCCAAAAAAAATAATATTCCCAAGCGGTAATGTTGCACACCACCCTCAAATGGGAAGCAGAATAAACATCGTAAAGATGTCTGTTAGATCAAGATTGTGAACTCTGTGCAGCTGTGAACTGCCATTATGTTCACAAGAGTATATAAATATGGTTAAAAGTTTTTCTATTTTAAAATAATGTCAAGTGATAAGTAACTGTTCATAGTGGTAAACAATCTCCAATATTTTTCGTCTTGATGATTTAACTTTAACTTTTTTTTTGGTAATTGCATTGCCAATTTTAGGGTACCGCACCCGAAGGATAACCAACGGCAACTTTTACTAAGCTGCCGATGTCCTTCCGTCTGTAACAGTGTGTAATTCTATTGCAGCTATAACAACAAATAATAATAATTTAGATGAATTAAATTACAATATAAAGGAGTGTTTTTTTTTAATTTTGTGGTACGGAATCTTTCGTGTTCGAGTCCGACTCGCACTTGGCCAGTTTTTAAGTTGTGCGACAAGAACTACTTTTCTTTCTTTAAGACTGCGAGAATAAACTTTAAATGTTACCCGAAAACAACGTCAGTACTAGTAAGAGGATTGCGTTAAAAATACTAGTACTAGTAGTTGTTCATGAAACAACATCTAAACAATAAAATTTGCCAACCTGGTATTACAAAAGGGAACGTTAAATTGAGAATCTCGTTTATTGAAATTCGACTCAAAACAATTTCTATTTTCCTGTGAAATGTCTGACCTTTTCAAGGCCTCATAGCTGTATCCTTGCCCATTGCCCAGCTAAGTTCATAGATCATCTAAGTTTGTCCATAAAATATTACGACTGTCTGCCCAAATAGAGGGATGGGTAGAACTTAACTGAGCACAAACAAGTGATAATTACAGATATAAATAACTGGCCTACAGTGTTTCCAAATATTAATAGTGAAATAAATTTTGTGAGCCATGATTCCGGTCTCGTGACGGCCATTTTGAATTGTGAATTGTTCAGTAGTTTGATTTTGAGGGTTCGATGTCAAGTTGGGATGATTTGTTGCTGCAATTTTTGGTTTTTGGTAGTCAGGAACATGCTGGTGTGATATATGGGGAATGGATCGATATGCTGTGTTTGCAGCAGGTCAGTTGCGCAGTGGATGCTACTTCTTTTTCTTCTTGCATCGAATTGCACATCGCTTGAGCTGCATAATATTACTAACCTGTATTATACCTTAAAAAAAAGTCATGCCAGTCAGTAGATTGTATTCTGTGGGTCACTCTTGGAGGCATTTTTTATGTACTGACAAAGCAATGAGAGCTGGTTTGAGAGCAAATTATCTTCCACAGGCTTCGTATGACAGTCGTCATGTGTAGCCAAAAGGTCAATAGTCCAACCAATGCAGTAATTGGGTTGCGGGTTTCAGATGGCAGTCGCTCCGTTTCAAATATTGACATTCTGACCGACTGGAAGTTGATGCCAACTTCGTTAGGAAAGGCAGGGATAATGATGACACATAGCTTAACTATGTTACGAGAAACTGTTTGTTTAAAGGAATGAAAAATATACCTTAAAAGTTTTCATCTCTTGCTCCATCACCGTTCAAACTTTATGTTTTGTAAATAATTTTAACTTCAAAGGGTACTAAATCATGAAGAAAAAGATTGCCTTTTTAATCCTGCGTATGTTGAGAACACAAGCAAACCCGTCAACAAAACCAGCGTTATAATACATAGAACACACACACATGGAAAAAGTGAAACATTATTCCGCAGATAAAATTGTCCCACCTAACTTAAAACTGGGATTTTAGCTTTGAATATTTTTCCTCTCTCAAGGCGGCTCTACCCAAAGCCAACCGACGCATTTATAATGTCTGGTACTTCTTAACTGTGCTCTATCATCTCTTGGTAAAATCTTCGTGGAGTTTCCAAGCTCTCTATTGATAACTAATTCTAAGTAACTTTTAATTGGTGGTATAACGAGCCTTGGTAGAGTCGTGCTCTCATAGAGATGATTTTAGAGATAAAAACTTATGTCTTGGTTATTATTTGATTAGGTTACTCTCCTCGGGACGATAACTGGTCGCCGCGGCTGTAAAACTTCATGTTGGTCGTAAAAAATGTTGTTTTATTAACAGGTTTTGTTGGTCTACCCTTCAGTAATGTTTATAGTCTTGTCGACAAATTAAGTGCCAATTTTGATCCATTTTGTTCTTTGAATTTTTGTTCATTCTGATTTATTAATGTGAAAAAGGATGACTATATTTTTTTTTGGAATCGTTCTGGAGATGAATGTGAACTACTGTGGGATAAACTCAGCTGTTCGCTGTACAGGTAAAAGAACAACCTTTAGAAGCCTATGGTTTTAAACTAACATGTTATAAAATTGAATTCGTTCAGAACCCTTTGCACGCGAATCGACTCGCATTTTTTATTAATTTCAGAGGTATATTGAAAAAGTTGTTCATATTGACGAGTAATACTTTTATTCGCAGAAATATTGCCATTAAATTAAAACACACTCAGTAGAAAAACCAACAGTGAGAAATTCCGCAAATCGATTGCAAACATCAATAAGGCTCCTAGAATAAGCAAAGCTACAAATTGAGTTCGATCGATTGCTGCACAATGCATATTGAACCATTCAGTCTTGAATAGCAATCAATTGTTCAAGTGGCGTCAAAAATAGGTCAGCACGGAAATCTATAGTTCGCTTAAGTTTGAGCAGAAGAAATAAACAAAAAGGTTGAATGCAAATGCCGATTTTTATGATCTGGGTCACGTCCCGTTTGTACTGACTGCATCGGAAGCCCCGCAACGATCGTCATTTATGAAAACAATAGTATGATCGCGCTACTTTTTGGAAGGCCTGCAGATAGGGTTTGAGAATTGGTAACTGTTTTGTTGTAATTTGATTTTTTTTTAATGTTTAAGGTGTTCCACTTTTACTTGTAACTTTCTTGATGATAACATTAAAGGACAGTTATTCTAAAAACTACTAGTTAAAAGATGTGAATCGCCGTTGACACCGAACGCTCGCTCGTCTTATATCGGGTAAGGCGAAATGACGCTAGTGAACGAGCAGAAATGTGTGCGCAAATACGAACGAGCGTGATTCCCACTCGCAAGCGTTCGTTCGCTCGTTCGTTTTACTGTCATGATGCAGTTGACGTTGGTACGAAAAGCACGGACACAGTTGCGTCTGTTGCGAGTAAAGTATACGCTTCCATTATTTTTGCGTTTTTTTAATTAGCTCTAAAGTCGCGCCTTCCGTTCGTCGAGATGTGCTACTATCATTGCGCGATTATGTTCTACCTACGATTGATTGATAGATAATCACCTTTTTACCAGTCAAAACTTTTGAAAAGTTTGTTTTTGTAATTCTGTTAAGTTTTTTTTTAATTTGCAAACAGATTGATACAGAATAAGTTTGTGCTTCCAACGTTGTATCTTTTCTATTAGGTATCAATATCTCGGGTTCGTATTCCCGAAGAGAGACGATAATTCTCGAGCCCATACTTTTCTTGTGATATCTGTCTGTAGACATATGTATTTTATGTATTAAAGTTCCCGGTATCAATATATTTTTTTTTTTTTTTTTTTTTTTAATATGGGTTAGCTCTTGACTCTAGTCTAGGTCATAGATGACAGAGACAAAGTCGACGATGGAGCGAGCTTACCCAGAAGAAGCCTGTTCACTCTAATTTTGAAGAGATTAGGGTTGTATGCGTTCGGAAACACAGACGCAGGCAGAGAGTTCCACTCCTTTGCTGTGCGCATTATAAAAGACGTTTGGAAACGTTTAGTGCGAATTGGTGGAATAGCAACAAGGTAGGGATGGTAACTTGCAGTGCGTCTAGATGTCCGATGGTAGAAGGGGGCCGGTGGGATGAGATCGTGGAGTTCCTGGACACTCTCCCCGAAGTACAATCTGTAGAAGACCGACAAGCAGGCAACCTTGCGGCGATGAGCCAAGCTGTGAAGCTTGGCATCCACCAGTCTTACGTCGCCAATGAGCCTTTTAGCTCTGTGTTCCACCGAGTCAAGCGCGGCAAGTTGGTATTTAGCTGAGCCATCCCAAAGGTGGCTGCAATACTCCATGCAGGATCGGACTTGTGCTTTGTAGAGGGTTAAAAGCTGTCCAGGCGTGAAGTATCGCTTCACTCTATTTAGGATGCCCAGCTTTTTGGCCGCAGTTTGGGCTTTGTGCTCAATGGTGGCACCAAAGTTGAGACTGGTTGTCAACTCCATGCCTAGGAGCTCGAGCCGATCGGTTACAGGAACAGAAGTACCCCGAAAAGTCGGAGTTAGGTCGAAACGACTCCTTTTCGCGGTAAAAAGGCATGCTTGTGTTTTGGTGGCGTTAAAAGAGACCAGATTGTCATCACCCCACTGGGAGACAAGACTTAAGGTCAAATTTGTCCGCTCTACCATGGCCTCTCTCAAGGAACGAACTTCTTCCCCGCTGGTTTTTGCGCTAGACAAGTATCTCTCTGAAACCGAACTGTCATCTGCATACCCAACAATACCAGGCTGAAGCAGGTCATTGATGTGCAGCAGGAAAAGAGTTGCAGAGAGAACAGACCCCTGAGGAACTCCGGCATTAATAGCCATGAGGTCAGAGAAGCAGCCGTCAACGACTACTCGGATCGACCGTTCACTAAGGAAGTCTGATATCCAGCTACAAAAATCAGCTGGGATGCCATAAGCAGGAAGCTTGCTGAGTAGACTTGCGTGCCACACCCTATCAAAGGCCTTCGAGATATCGAGCGATACAGCAAGTGCTTCGCCGTGTTTCTCGATGGCTTCGCCCCAACAGTGCGTGACATACACAAGAAGATCGCCAGTTGACCGTCCCCGGCGAAAGCCATATTGACGGTCACTGAGGAGATCATTGTCTTCAAGGTAGGTCAGCAACTTACTGTTCAGTACCCTTTCCATAACCTTGCACAGAATGGAGGTAATGGCGATCGGTCGATAATGAGCAGGGTCTGCACGGTCGCCTTTTTTTGGCACAGGTTGTACATTCGCAAGCTTCCAGGATTTTGGCACCGTTCTTTTTTCAAGAGAGAGGCGGAACAAGCGTGTCAACACAGGAGACAGTTCAGGCGCACATTGCCTCAAAACTCTCGCTGAAATGCCGTCAGGCCCGCTGGCCTTGTTCACGTCTAGACTGCACAATACTCTTCGTACCTCTTTCATGTGAACTGCGATCTCCGACATCGAAGAGTCACAGTAACGAGGTACAGTTAGTGGTTGCTTGGAGCCAGCGTCCAGACGTGAATTGCTAGCAAAGAGAGATGCAAATAAATTTGCTTTCTCACTTGCAGAGTGGGCCAGCGACCCATCAGGTTTCAGCATTGGTGGTAAAGTGGGCCGACAAAAGTTCGTTTCAACCGCTTTCGAAAGGGACCAGAACAGTTTACTACCCGGAGGGTGCGATGCTAGTTTGGCCCCGATACGTCCAACATGGTCAAAACGTGCCCCACGTAGAACTTGCTTGCAGAACTTAGCGGCAGAATTAAAAGCTCTCTTCCTCGCGCGAACCCTGCGTGCTCTAACTTTTTGGTCGCGGGCCTTGACCCAAGCTTGGTAGGCAGACTCTTTTCGGGCCTCAGCGTGGGCGCACTCTGCATTATACCAAGGCCGGGTTTTGTGACCGAGCGGGATGTCGGAGAATGGAATGAAATATTCCATCCCCTGCCGAATCACGTCCACAATCATGTCGGCACAACAAGACGGGTCACCCGAGGAAAAGCACACATGCCGCCATGGATAAGACGCAAAAAAGTGCCGCATCTCATCCCAATCTGCTGACTCGTATCGCCATACTCGTCTCGTGCCTCTAGGGCTCTCATCTGGAGGAGAGCAGGTCGACACGGATTTCACCAGGCAGTGGTCAGATGTTCCCAGCGGGGCTGAGACCGATACTGAGTGACTGTTCGGATCAGTTGTCAGCAGAAGGTCCAAGCAATTGGGTGTATGGCCGTCAACATCCGGTACCCGTGTTGCCACATTCACCAGCTGGGTTAGATCTAGCGTTAAAGCAAACTTGCGCGCTTCTAACCCAGCATGGTCAGTTTTCTGGTACGGGAACAACCATTCTTTGTGGTGGGCGTTGAAGTCCCCCAGAAAAATGAGCTTCGCTGTTGGGTACCGTTGTTGGGCTACGTCAGTCGACTCCACGAGGAAATTGAACAGTGCTGTTGTCTCCTGGTCACCACTGTGCGATCGGTAAACGCCGATGTAGAGAAATTTCTCCACGCCAGTGTCCACAAGTAGCCATATGGCAGAAAAACCCGATTTCTCAAAGCAACGGAGACGACGACAACAAATGTCATCGCGGACGTACACACAGACCCCAGCCTGCTTCTTGAACTTGTGTTCAAGAGAGTAACCCGGGTAGTTGAGGTACGCCACGTCCAACGGGGTTGCTATCTTCGTCTCCGTCAGAAAAAACAGGTGCATTATTTCATATTTAATGAAATTAAACAAATAATTTGAAATGGTGGAAATACATCGGAAATTGTATGCATTCATCGCGAGTATTAAAATCAAAATGTTTAATTTGTGAAATTACGTCATTCAGCACTTATGAAAGAATTTTCGTACATACACTAATAGTAGGTTTATTTTATTAAAACCAATATAATTCTATGAATAATTTGACATGAGAAATAAAGTAAATTGATAAAGTTATTTCCAAATTTCCATCAAAAACAGAAAAGCGTAATGGTTTGCAGGAGCATTATTTTGTCACATATTGCAACTGTTTTATCAGTGAAATAATTTTTATGATGAGATTCGAACCTAATACAGAATTTACCTTGTTTTCTATAGACAAGACTCCTAAAAACTTTGCATTAGTATTCATGCTATTTTACCGCCATAACCCAATTGTTTAAAAATAACTTCAACAAGACGATCACCGAAACACGTCCACCCAAAAAGAAACCCATAAAAATAATATCCGGAAACTGTAATAAACCCACCAATTACAATCTTATTACCGAATTATTATTTCCTCCGCTCATTTAAAATGTACTGGCTAACTATTATAAATAATGACATTTATAACGATGTTAATCACACAATATAGCTTATCCCCATTGTGACCTCGGTCAAATTACTGGTTTGTAAATTGCCACCTTTTATGGGAAAATGGGTGTCGGTTAGGCAAGCACTACAGGGTGTTAAAGAAGTGCTGACATATTCCAGCTTGTCGTTCTGTATGTGATGTAAAATGGAAAAAAAAACAACGGCTTGCACTCCGGGAGTGCCGGCAGAAGTGAAAACTTGCATTTTTGATATTTTGGAATGGTTAGGGAATAATTTCGCACGAATTGCTTTAATTATCAGTATAAAAGTACTATCATTTATGTGGTAAAATACAATATTCATTTATTGCGCTATCGTACACAAACATGACAATTTATATTACATTAAAATTTTAAAACATCAGAACTTTTCCTCCGTCTTATGAATTTTCAGGTTACTTGTCCTGACGCGAGTTTAACATTTTTTACCCATCCCAAAAAGTGCACAACACAGCTAAAGAAGTTTTAACTTAAAAAAAAAATGTAAAAAATACTTTTCAAGCAGTCACACGTTTGATGCCACCAACTGCATCAGACTGCTTGAAATTAGTCTTTTCTTAACATTTTAGTTGTTTTTGGGGTTTTTAACCTGTATGTGTGTAAATACGGAAAAACGGAACCGTTCTAGAATCACTTGGTTGTCTGTCTGTATGTCCGTTTGTCACAGCCAATTTTCTCTGAATCTACCAGACCGATTCAGTTGAAATTTGGCACACATGATAATCTTTTGTGATCCAAACACGGACGTGTAACGAAAATAAATAAATTTTGAAAATGGGTCACTTTTTGGGGAGCAAAATAGAAATTTTTAATAAAAACTTTTCCAACTGTACCGAATGACATATTAAATAAAAAAGAGTATTATGAGAGTATTTTTTTTGTAATTTTAAAATAAATTGTTTTGACGTTTTTCAAGAAACTAGATGAAAAATTACCATTTTGAAAAAAATACAGATAATGGTTTTTTGCTTATAGATTACAGGAAAATCTATAAGAAGTTTATGGTTTGAAAGTAACATGTTACAAAAACGAGATTCGCTCAAAACTCTTTACATGCGAATGAGGCCAAGTGCAAGTCTGTCTCGCACTTGGCCGGTTTTTTGAAAAACGACAATATTTATTGTAGCCGACCTCGCACTTTTGCGACATCCTGTATAGGTACGCATTAATAAAGTACGGTACCACTGGCGTTTAATTATTGGTAATAGTTTATTAAACTTTCGTGTAGTGCGTAGTAACAGCTATTGACTGGCGTTTCCAGTTGTTAGGTATTTTGGTGACCTTTGTGGTGTATAATTTAACATCGGTTTAGTTATCCTTCTAATCGTACATGATAGAAATCGATCAGTGTGTCTCTATTTATCCTTGATTTAAAACGCTCACAAGTCTGCCATTTATTGAGATTTTTGAGCAAACTTTTTTAATGCGATTAGTCTTTTTCGAGGTTTTGAAAAATTACATAAAATATTCTTTTCAAATTTTGAAAAAAGGCAGTAGAGAAACCCTTTACATAGAATGTAAGGCGATAGCAGAGTCCAACTGTACGGTGGGTTCTTACCTAAATGTAGATTCTGACTTTATTTTAGGTTCTTATCTAATTGTTGGTTCGAACCAAAATTGTAGGTTCTGTTAACAAATATTTCAGTTTGCTTCGTGTCGGGCATTAAAATAAACTCTGATAACTGCGTTTCAGTCTACAATGTCTGCACGAGTGACTTTAAAACAAGTTCGTAGCGGCAAGCCGGCTAGAAGCTATGTTAGCTATTCTGACTGGCGCTAGCCAGGTTTTTACAGTTGAGCTATTATGGTTTAACTCGATTCAACACGAAAACGATTTCTATTTTTAATATTATTTACCTGTTGTACACCTACTACAATTGAGCCTTATTAACCTAAAGTTAGAGAATACCTAAGTCCGCCTATTTACCTTTTTTGTACATAAAGTTTAATTAAATGAGGAGGATTCAAATTTCTAAAGACTCAAAATTGTGATAAAAACTTCATCATCTGCCTAGCCTTTTCCCAACTATATTGGGGTCGGCTTCCAGTCAAACCGGATTCAGCTGAATACCAGTATTTTACGTGGAGCGGCTGCCTACCAAACCTTCGCAACCCATTAACCGGGTAACACGGTGATAGAAACTTAATTAACTTATTTAAAGCTACAGAAAAAAGCCGGCCAAGAGTCGGACTCCGGGGCTCCGTATGATAAAACGAAAAATTCACGTCTTATGTATGTGTATAATATATGTTAGAGTGGCAATAGTCCAATAGAATTACACACTGTAATTTCAACTTCCTACCTATAACAGTGACAGGGGAAGCGGAGGTTTAGTATTAGAGTTCCGTTGGTCCTCTAATACTAAACCTCAATTTAGTATTTTAAAACTTCAATCTAGAACTTGGAGTCCTGCCCACCAGTTTTACACAAATCACAAAGATAAACGAGTTTTAGAGATTTACATACAAACTACTTACTCGTAACCAAAATCCGTGTACAATTTTTAGCAGCACATTGTACATTGTTACTGCACTAAACTGTTATACTGAGCATACGTCACCACAGCGAATTACGACCCTCACGAGGACACGTTTTATTTTAAAAAATGCTAGAAAAACCCGGCCATATTGCTCGCCGCGTCACATACATATATAACCAAGAATCTGCAGTCTAAAAATTACTTTCAGCGAGGGAATATATTCGCTTTAAAACTGAATTGATATTTTGTGTTCTGTGGTTACAAAAAATAGAAGCTTGTTGAACAAATGGCTATTCCTTGTTTTTTGTGTGGAGCTCCGCTACAAAATAAATACGTTGTTGTGTGCAACCTCACCAATGAATTAAATAATGAAACTTTTTGTAGTGAATCCGCAAAAAAAATATGATTGTGAATTTCTTTATAATTTTCATTTGCATTTTCCCGAAGGATTAGCCTCGTTTGTGAAAAAATGGGAAACAAAAAACCATTAATACTTAATACAATGACTGCTTTGTTGTACTGTTATAAAATTAGTTCCTGGAGCGTTATTTTTATACCTGTTCGACATATTAAAATATCACGTCAGTCTGCACTTCTAATCCATCGCAACACATCTAAGCTCCAGTATACTGAAATAACTTCAGCTGAGAGGCTCCTCTCGAGAGTAGTCAAGTTAATCATTAATTCACGCGACTCATCTACTTTTCATCAAAACGTACCATCCTTTTAGTCTCACGTACAGTACGTGCACTTATCAAGACACCACTTGTTAAGAAACTAACTTCATCAAGAAATTTCGCCACCCAGTCAGGCATACCCACTTCAGATTTTTTTGAAGGAATTTATGTTTTCAGCTTCGACAAGCGTCCCCGTATCATAAAATATTCTCGCCGCAACAAGCCGACGCGACATATTTTAGATAACGTCTGTAGACAAAGAATATAAAATGTTGCTCCGAGCGTAAATCTTTCTCACAATTTTTCGAAGATAAAACGAGATAATCGTATCACTGACATCCCAAAACTGTTTGCCGTCCAACATTATCTAACTAAATATTTCAGCTTCCACACTCGTTCGCTCTCCCAAAGATTGAATGTGATCCACTTTGTAGATAATAAATTAGAGTTCAACAATAATGTAGTTAGCACACCCTCGTCACAACGCGGCCAGTACATAGGTACTGGCCGGTTTTAGGGCACGGCCGTCGGGAATTCAGATAGTTTCCCTGTAAATTATGTTTACAAAATATTGCCGGCACACGGGATGAATGGCACTTTTTATTGCATTCTATCTCGAATAATAAAATTCGCTTTATCAAATAGGGCGGCGGATCGTCAATTCTGTACAATATTTTCGAAACGATGCGCCACTCGAATTCTCTGATGTTGAATTGTTAATGGCGCTGCAATAACTGTGTAGCTCGGCTGGCGCGGGCGTGACTTTGACGTGAATGAAGCTTCATTTCGCTGTTCTCTTGAATAGTTTTATTGCACCGTTTAAAACGTTCTTTGATAGCAATCTTTCCTCAACACGCCGTGTTTCTAGATTCTTTCCTGTCGTGAAATGGTTCAAGTCGTTTGCGCTGCTCTTTTGAGGTGCCATTGAACTAGTTACGTCGTTTCTCCCGAGCGCGTCAGCTCTGCTTTCATTCATAATACGTAACATTTATTTGCGACGACGCGCGACGCCTTCTGACCGGACAGAAGAACTTCGCTAGGGGACTAAAACTTGAGTGCACGTTCAAGTTTGCTAGTTCATCACATCGCGCCGCTCCATCTCTGTGATCCTAACGATGCGGGATGTACTCACCTAGTTTACATTACGTGTTTCATCGCAAAGTTTATGTACCGAGGACTAATCTGTAGCTTTTTAATTTAAATGTAACAATGTAGTTAATTACAAAAAACTGAACAAAAGCTGTAAGTAAAAACAATTTCGCCTTCTGTGATAACATGACATTGTGTTCTTTATTCGCGGATCTCTTTGTCTCCCACTTCCATGATTACAGTTAATATAGAAATAAAAGGTCGTTTACTACGCGCGTAGTCGTGTACAGTAAAGTGCTCATCGCAGGCTTATTTGCCGAGCAAACAATTAGAGTTTTATTAAAATTTGATCGCCGGCGCCGCGGTACCCTTCTTAATTAACTGCTGAGCTCTCTAATTAGGGCTTTGTGCCCAAAAATAGGAAGCGACCCTCACAGGATCGCTTGCCTGCCGGAACTTCTGCCGAGTTCTATTGAACTGATGGAGACTGTTAACAAGTTGTAATTAAAAATTTGAATCTCGAGGTGTAAGAAAATTCATCGAGATTTTCCGCCATTTTGAAACTCCGAGCCTTGAGGGATTTCTTTGGGAATATAATACGGTTCTACGCGTGATGTACTTTTCCTTTTACTTTATTAATTTGGTAAAGTATCCTAAGTGTACTTACTTTTAATTTTGTTTCCCTAATTAATTAATATGCCGCGCATTTTTGTGGCTCATTCTGTAGTCTTAGCCATTTGCAATTAACTAATTAAGTTGTAAGATAATCTATACAAACAAGACTTTTAATATCTGAAAAAATCAAATGACAATAACGTGAAATCACGATCAGACTATCAAAACGCTAAACATTTCAAACTGCTCCATAATTATTTAATTTGCCATTCACTTGAAACTCAGTTACAATATTGCGAGCGGTAGTTAGAACAAACATGTCATGGTACAATGTTTCCATAAGGTGCAGTTCAGCTAAAAGTTTGGCCGCTCGCGAGCAGCTGGTAGAGGGGAGGAGGGGGTAGCTACCTCTCTGAGGTGTCAGCAAGAATCGTGTTACTATTACTTAGTAGTTACGGACGCAATGGAACGAAGTAGCTTGGTTCTATTAGTAATGGAATTTATGGTAAATGAGATTTGTTATACCGGTGGCATAGTCCCAAAGGATACTGAGCTAGCAAACTCAGCATCAATGGTCTAGCCGTATAGAAATAGAAACGATAGAGGTTGATGTAAAACTATTGAACCATGTGACATCTAAAATCTATATGATGTACTTGTATTCCGTAAAAAAAAATAGATGAGATGAAAGAATAAATAAATTGGGACCAAAATGAGTGGCCGGGATTGAGATCAGTGGAGATATTTGATATTATGTATATTAGGAGAAGAGCTAGATGAGGATGACATTGAAGATGCAATACAACCGAAGAAGAAGCTCCTCCTGTTTTTGAAGTCAGTTAAGAAGAGGCCTACGTCCAGCAGTGGGCAAAGTTGGGCTGCGGAGGATGATGATAATGGTGAACTGATAGAAGTTGATGACGCCAACGACCATGTTACTCACAATCACAAATTTGAAGCGCTTCCTGAGATGAGCAGATGAACAAAAATCATTTAACTTTAACGTAGGTGAGCAAGACTGAAAAAGCGAGTTTCTTCAAGAATTATGAACAAGTGTCACTAATAAACAACGATGTATGCTTCGCTGGTCTTGTGGACCGGAGGAGGCAAGTGGCTTATTTTTAGAGGACTATATATTTTAAGGCTTGCGAATGTTCTTACTTCAGCTGTGAAATTACACCGTAACTTCGACTTATGTAGGGAGGAGAATCTAGTTAAAGAGAACCTGGGATATTCATAACGGGATGTAACCAGAGGTGGGTCAACAGTTGAATGTGTGAAGAAATTTCTGTTTGGCTCTAGTTAAATCAAATTCTGTAAAGGAATGAGAGAAGGGAAGAAAGGACCACAAATATAACAAGAAATTCAGTGAATGATAATATAAGGAAAGAGAGTGAATGAGAGTTGAATGGAAACAACGGAGGAGAAAAGCAACATTGCGTTTTATTTAGTGGAGTTAGATGCAAATAAAGTTCCACAAATCATCATCTGCCTAGCCTTTTCCCAACTATATTGGGGTCAGTTTCCAGTCAACCCGGATTCAGCTGAATACCAGTATTTTACGTGGAGCGGCTGCCTACCAGACCTCTACAGCCCATTAACTGGGTAACACTGTAATTCTTGGCAAGACTGGAGTCAGATTTACTGGCGTCTGACAATCCGTTACGACTGCCAAAGATCTATAAATGACAGCCAGGACCAACGGCTTAACGTGCTTTCCGAGGCATGGAGGAAACTAGGTATGTTAAGATGGTCACCCATCCACAGACCAACCTTGGCCACCTAACCTTGCAGATCGACTCGTGCGGCTGATATTATTTAGCCACGAACTCCTCTTAAAATAAAGTCCCACAAATAACAAGTTGAAATTCTGGTGCTAAATAATTTTGACAATCATAAGCATAAAAATTAAAGGTTGGACCAAATCCAATGGATTTAAACTACTTAACTCAGCGCGGGGTCTTAGTACAAAATCGGGAATGAGAATTTACATCCAGACCAAAGTTTATTGTAAGCGATTCAGTAAATGAAAACCGGGTTTTATGGCATCAAAGAGAATTCTAATTTTGTTTTTGTGTTCGATGAACCACAGAATATTTGGGTCCCCTTTTGTTTATTTCTTTTATTTATTGTGTCTTCATCTGCAATCAGTTCTTTGGTTCATTTTCATAATAATTCTCATTTTAGTCGATGACATGACCCACCACTCGTTGTGTGTTACCCAGTTAATGGGTTGTATAGGTCTGGTAGGCAGCAGCTCCACGTATAATACTGGTATTGAGCTGTATGCCGTTTCACTGGAAGTTGACCCCAACACAGTCGGGAAAAGGCAGACAGATGGTATCTCATTCATTTTATTCGAAAAAATAAAATGAACCTGTAATATTTAGTTAACTGTACCGTCTCATGTATGTAGGTATGTATGTTACTGCCAGGGTTGAGGAATTTGTTCGAAAGAGTCACCGCGGCCCTGGAACGCAAAGGGCTTTAGAAGGAACGCGGATGGGTTTTAGCCAGTAAGAGTCTGACACGTCATTTGATGATTTCCCATCCTTAAAAAAAAAAAGGTATGTATGTCATTGGGTACGCCCTTTAGACATAATATCTGAAGAGGTAAGACAGTAATGTCAGCAATGCTAATGGATCGTTCTCACGATGCAGACAAATGTCGGTGCGATAGACTTTTATTATTCAGAGTTCAAAGTCTGCGCAAACAAAATTCTGTATCGCGTGGACCCACTATATTAGGCTCAAAGATATTTTTAAATTAGAGACTTATTGTAGTTCATATTAGATTTTCAATAATGAAAACAAAATTAATTAATTGTTTAGATGTAGATTAACAATAATATAAATATTTGCACACCTTATTAGGTCATGATACATAGAACTTTATATTTATTTGTAACATCTGTTTATACCTACCAGTATTATGCAAATAAATAATTTGATTAGTTAATTGCTTGGTTGTTTTGTCGTTCCGGATGACAAATAATTTTATTATTAAAAATAGTCGTTCCTCGATTTCTAAGTCAAACCCTTGGGCAGTAAACTCGTGTTACTGGATCAACGGGTTTCACGTCTCTTCCTTAATAAACTCAATGTTACCATTATGAAGGCTCGTTAAATTTTGTAAGCACTGATCATGAGCTGTTGTTACGTCTTCATGAAACCGGATACCATGTGTTATGTGGGACGCAGGTGCCAACCAGATAATGGACGATATAATATGGGGAGGTGGAGCAACAAAATTTTAATATTCGTTACGGGGTGACAGTTTCGGATGCAGCTGCAGTAAAACTGGGCGTTTCAGCGAGCAGTGAACCTTTGTAACCCGCGTTCCCTGCAAAGCTTATGGGTCGCGCTCGCAATGCAGTTTTAAAGTAATAAAAATAGCCCAACTTTTACTTTTTAATTTTATTCTAAAATTAAATTAATCTAGATTGATTTTGTTGTCTTAAAAACTTCTCTAAATCTCCTAATAGTTGAAAACAAAATCCGTCATCAGCCCTTGTCTGTATCTCGCTTACTACTTTTAAAGCACGACAATAGATTTTGATAAGGTTTTCAGAAATAGAGTACCATGTCCCTTGCTAGCAAACTTAATTTTATCTCTGCTGGTATTGCTTTGTTGTGCCTATTAGTATACAAGTGTGTGATGTATATTCGGGTAGTGTTGGGTGCATTGTGCTCACATAATATAATCAATTTATCAATGTATGTGTACAAAATATTGTAAAACTTATATTTGGAAAGAGTAACTGTGGAGTTTTTTGTCCGTTCTCCTCCATCAGAATCTACTTTTTGCGAATGGACAACTAGAGTCCCTAATATTTTAATTTCAAACTGTAAATTTGACGTCCAAAAGTGCTTTTTAATGGTCTAGTTGAAATAAATTAATTGACTTTGACTTTGAGAGAAAGCGATAAACAAAGTTTGTATTACTATCATTTTTACCCGTGCGAAGCGCAAGCGGAGACAAGTCTCTAGTGATTGATAAAATTATAATTTTCATTGTCTATTCACACAATTTTTGTCATGCACAGCACAAACATTTTAAGTACCTTTTTCTCTTTGAGATGCTCAAATTTATTTTCGCGTCCCTGATTCAAGAAATAACCTCTCTACGAGTAATTTTTACTAAAGAATAAATTACATATATAGCGTCAGATTCTGTTTTGTACGTAATCTATCTGCAGCTGAGCGGAATGGGATACTTAATTCCGGCTGTGACACAGGCGGGTTTCTCTAGTTTTTAAATATACACACATCTGTGGGAGGAATGCTTGTTGTATGTAAGAAATAGCTTGGTATTGTATTAAAAGGGATAAAATTGAATTTCGGTTTGTCGATTTTTATGAAATATTTCGTTCGAAACAATCGTTTGGATTGGTCTCTTTATTTGGCGATCTTTATATCTTATTTTTTTCTGAAATCTTTCATGTGTTGTTTCTATGCTTAAAAAAGAACTCTCGTACTTATTCTTAGTGTGAATTGAATTGAAATCTAGGTTTAACTAGCCCAATACTTCGCAATACTTGGCTGTTAACATTGCTTAAAATCACTTTAATTTGAATATCCTCCTCACCTTAATTCTTTATCTGTCTTATTTGTTATGCGTAACTCCTTGTCATATTGAACAAGGAGTATGGTATCGAGACCTCATCCTTGAACTACTTCACAAGTGTTCACAGTTCACTTCGCGCATTAAACCCAATCACACTATAATTCGGAGGTCCTACGAGCCGAAATTAATTTACTAATTCCATACCCGTTTGATGCCTAATCACTTTCAAATTGGTTCATAATTAAGATGTCCCAAATAGTTAAATAGTCGATTGACTTAATTGAACAATTAGGTCCTCAATGGCGTCTCTGGCTAGCGGTTAGAGGTCCGAAACTCCCGTCAATTCCCCTGTTTATAACACTAATAGTCAATTTACTAGTGACTAAGTCACATTTGATCTTAGTTTGGCAAGTCACATGATAGTCAAGTTAACGACGTGCTTAAATTTTATCGGTGGTGACTAAAATGCTCCTTGGATGAGTTGTAATGTTGGAAATAAACATGAAACTGTAGCAAGCAATGTAATTATGGTAAGAACATAAGAAACTATGTTTTATATTCGTACGCCTATAAAAGTTTGGGCTATAAAGTTGCCTGTTTTGTGATTGGGCGATATTGTTTGATAAGTCGTCAGGGAATTAGGCCGAACATTTCCAGCTGTGAGCTATATGTATTATCTTTCTTGGTTTAGTAATTATGAAATTTAGGTTCTAGATTGGAATAAAAAGTTATATATATATTAATTAGCGTGACATTCAGACATTCTAAAGGAAGCAATCACTTGGGACATTAATGAGATAAATTACAGAGACGTAAATTCTGGAGCTTGTTCTCTGTGTTCGCTCAAAAGTCCAACACAGTATACGAACAAATCTGAGTAAAATTATAATTTATAAGATATCATTTGATGTCTGTGTCGTGCTGGCTACACGCCCACTTTACACTGTCGGGGTTTTAACAACCCCATCTAGATAGCGGACTTCAAATCTCGGCAACAAATGAAGTACCCCCGATAAGCCGGTCCAAAGGGATCCTCTCCGAATAAATTGTTTTTGCGTAACATTTTGTAAGGATCGATGTTGGGAACTTAAAGGTGCGCACCGCTGATTTTCCCCAGCACGGATTTCTTTAACTTCCCAATAAAATTTGTGTTGATTTAAATTTTGTTATGTTTAGCACGAGCCAAAGTTTCAGTTGTTTTACTGAGGATTTGTTTCTAGTTATTATTCACGATACCGCCGCCCGCCGCCGCAATTTGAGAAGAAAAGAAAATTATAATAAACAAAATGGGAACAAAAAAAAACCGGATAAGTGCGAGTCGGACTCGGGCTCCGAGGGTTCCGTACAAACCTTTAGCTTATAATTAAAAGTTATGGTATTTTTATTGCTAAAAGAAATCCATAACATTACAATGTGGAAAGCTGGATGAGCATAAATTTAAGACAAAGGTCTCTTTATCGTTTCAGTAATCCTTTATTTTATATAAACACATAATTTATTTTATAATATAACTAAAATACCTACACTAGCCTTGCAGCAGCCTTGCAAAAGTTCTTTTATCAAAGTTATTTATTTACAAAGTTGAATTTTGTTTTTTTTTCACAGCTTAAAGGCCACTAGGCCTAAGTATTTGATTTGAATTACAACTTAGTACCTCTCGCGTGCATGAGGAAAAAGGTAATAATTTTATAATTATTTAAAAAAAATATATTATTTGATGTAACTAAAAATGTAAGGTTTAGAAATTTTTCCTTTATCTGTGCTATAAAACGTTGCTTCATGCCAAATTTCAAGATTCTAGGTCGACTGAAAGTATCCTTTAGGTATTGATTCACTAGCAAGTAGTTGCGAGTTTTAAAATATGCGGCTTAAATTGCTGTTTCTTTTGATTTCGTTGACATAGAAGTTTGATTTTGTTACAGCTTAAAGGACCTGAGTGTTTGATATGAATTTCAATTTAATATCTCTACTCGTTCATGAGGAAAGGGTTAGTAAGTTTAAAATTATTAAAAATATTTTTATTATATGATGTAACTAAAAATGTATGCTTTTCGCAATTTATCCTTTATCTGTGCTATAAGACGTTGCTTCGTACCAAATTTCAAGATTTCAGAATCTTGAAATTTGGTTCACGGAAAGTACCCTGTAGGTTTTAATTCCCTTGCGAGTGTCGAAAATTTGCAGTATAACCGGCTGTATCTTTTGATTGCGTGGGCTTAGAAGTTTGATTTGTTCGCAGCTACAAGGGACATTGACATGAATTTCAGCTTGATACCTCCACGTGTCCCTGAGAAAAAGGGTCTTGACAGACAGACAGACGGACAACAAAGTGATCCCATAAGGGTTCTTTCTTTTTGAGGTACGGAACCCTAAACAGTTGATAAACACAGAAATAAACATTGAGGTTTTGTAATTGATGTTTATCTTGTTACCAATTACGTAAAAATGTAACGGAACTCTCTGTGTAAAATACAATACACGGAACAAATGTAAACAAAAAAATAAAAGGGACACACAATCCGATCGAAATGATTCGCACATATACACCGACGTGGCGACAGCGATACATCTAATATTACTCCGTACAAACATGTCTGCTCACTGAAAAATTGAAAGAAATCGTCGGTGTATGTAAACATAATTATTTTAATGTCAATATCAACACTGAAATTGTCCATTCACAAGTCCGGTAATGTATTCCCCCAGCGCTGGGGGTCACTTATGTAAACAAAGCTTTAAGACACCGCGTCGGGCATGAGCGGAAGCGGGGGAGTACGCGGTAGCGGGTTAATAAATGCTAATGTTACAAGGACTTCATTTTTTTCTAGTCATTTTGAATTCGGTTTGAGTACAAGAAAGAGCATTTACAATTAGGTACTAAGTAAAGCTTTAAGTGATTTTTTTATGTTTTACTAGAACAGTAATTTCTTTGTTCGAAATAGTAATTACAACAAAATGTATCTTCTTAAATCTAATTACTCGTTTAATATGAATTCAAATTACTTAATTAATTCGTACCTCAAAAGAATGGAATAATAAGCGCTTTGTAATATTTGCCGTTTTCAATTTATTTCGGCGCTAAATTAATTCTGAACAACATTCGTGGGTTTGTAACTAGCCTTAGGCTTAGAAGCTTGAACCGAGTGATATTTAAGTAGAAAACTTCCAACTTAGTCGTAGTAGCTTTGTAGTACCTATTAGAGTTTCTTGTGGTAAAGTTTGTCAAAGGAAATACATACTAACTTTATAACGATTTCTGCCTCTAAGGAGAATTGTTTCCTTTCAGTTTGCCTAGGTATAGGGTGTCCGTAAAATTACACATCCCGTTGGTTTGTTACTGTATTGATATCGGCTCTGGCAAAAAAAAAAGTTGTTCTGTTACATGGGCGCCGGCAGGATTATTTTCAGGGGGGTGCATTTTCAAAACCTCACCTCGAATAGAATAGTTTTTCTGTTGCCCACAGAGATAGAACGGAAAAAGACGGCTGCAAGGTCGAACAAAGGGAGCTCGAAATAACTATCTCGCCTCGGATTCGCTAGGTTCTCCTTTTCTACCGTCTGCTTGTCTATTTATATATATTTTAATTTATTCATCTTTCGTGTGTTTTATTGAAAGCCAGGGAGGTCCATGCTTTATTATTTGCAGCCTATTTTATATTTTAACGTGCCACAATTTCACTAAACAAGATTACTTAACAACTAGTGATTATTAGCTTAGTAAAAGCTTGTATTAGTAGACTCCGCTTGTCGTATTTTAACTTATAGTTTTAACTTTGTCCTGGGGGTTTTAAGTCAAGAGTGAATAGGTTACTCTGAGAAGTGCTCTCCATCTTCAAGCATATAATCGCTAATTGCACGCTTAAACCGTTGTGAATGATTAATATTTTGGTATTTAGCTGTTATTATAAAATAATAAACGTAATATATTATAAAACATAGTTAGTCACTTTTGCAAACTCAAATTATTTATTTCAATTAAACCATTTTTAAATTGTCAAGGTCAGTCAAAAGAGATGAAGCTATTTAAATCTATAAACGAATATACTAAAAGATACTAGTAGGTACTATTCCAATAGTTTGATTTTCGTTAAACACCGCTCTTTTCTCGTAACTCACACCACACACCACCGAACATTTGTTTAAACAACTTTGTACCGAGTTTCTTATAACTACAGTTGGTTGCGATCGACTATTTGTTTGGTCGGGCGACTCTTTGGTCGCTGGTGACGTTAAGCAGCCGTCTAAGAAGAATGGGGGTTAACAAACCGACAAACACTGTCTATTTCATTATAGTGAACGGTATTGGGAATCGATTCTAACCGTTTTAGGCCGTTTTGCAGGCCGCTGTGTGGACCCAAAACTGTTTGATGGATGAATTCGCGTGTTATTTATTTTGGTGAAGAATTTTTTGACTAAAAATGATTGTGAAAATTTTGCTAGGTTCTTTTTGTGGGTTTTGCAATATTTGACTACGGGATTGGATTATCGTTCTTTGTTGTGGTATTAACTTCTATAGTCGAAATCAATTCCTCGACTCTGACTAATTTAATGATTGACATTAATTGAGAGTTTTTTCCGTTGTCATACCGACCGAGTCGAGTGGGAGTAGAGGAATTCCTTCAAAAGAACTAAGGTCTATATGCCAAGTTATGTCTTTAATCTCGAATTATAAAATTGACAGTTATTAATTAACTTAACATTCACAGTTAAAGCTCGTTTTTTATACAGCTTAATTGAGCGTTACGGAACAAAAAGTCGTGTGAAGGACCTTTAAATTGACTTGGAATATGGGTCTTATAATATAAGTGTTAGATTCTACTTCTTCTAAGGAGATTTTATCCAAAAATCAATAAATATTCTAAGTCAATAAAATATAGTATTTTCTTTTTACCAATATTCTTCCAGCGACTTATTTACGTAACGTAAAGAGCCTTTTATCTGATAAATGCGTACCTGTGCTTCGTATTTATCGTGCCGGCGACCCCACATCAAGTCCCGTGTCAGCTACATAGGTGAGTGTCTTGTACAGGGAGGTGCCGTCCGATAGAGTATCGAATTATGGTGCCTTTGTTTGGATATAAATAGGCTAGAGTATATAGTAAGTAGTGGGAGGAAAAGTGTTGAAATACGTTGAATAGTGAATGGGTAAGGGGGCTCCATCGTCGACATCATCATCGGTTCCCATCAGGTGAGTAGAATGGATTAGCCGACGTCGATCGATAGTTTCTACTACACCAATCAATCGATCGTCGATCGATGTTAGAATGGATTAGTCGACGTCGATTGATAATTTCTTTTTCGATCAGCCAAAACTACCATACCAATCGATCAACGTCGATCGATAGCATTGATCGACGGTGTTCGACGACTAAGGGACCTGGGTTCACCAGAGAATGGGCAGCAGCATTGTCTGTGCATTGCAACAGCTACACTGCGATCGCCAACCCGCCTGCCAAGCGTGGCGATTATGGCAACGCCCCTCCCTCTCCCTTGGGGGAGGCCTATGTCCAGCAGTGGACGTGTTTCGACTGATGTGATGATGATAATAAGATTGAGTGTAAAATAAACTAATAGGCTTACTCACGAGTTCGAATTAGAAAGCAAAAAAAGTTCACAATAATTGTCACTAAATCATATTTTAATGGAACAAGTTTCTTTACAAAACTACGAACTACCTGAAAACGAAACTTAAACGCGAAACAAACATAATACATTCACAGCTTTTATGAAATACTCTTTTGTACCGAAACTTTATGCCGCTGTCTGTAAACGCGCTTCTTCTGTTTTTCTAAGAAACTTCTTCGTGCTAAGGAGTTTTGTATAAGGACGGCAGTAATATACCCATCATTTTAATGTACAAATTATTTTTTGCCAGGGGCTTTGCTCATATTAAAGACAAAAAAACAAACACAGAAAACCACCTACAATCGGAATTAAAACTATCTATTCTGTGTCGTAATTCAAACTCAAACACAAATTATTTAATTCAATTAAACCATTTACAGGCACTTTTGAATTGTCAAGGTTGGTCAGTCAAAAGAGATGAAGCTATTTGCACGTTTGACAGCGTAGATCTTTATGGAGAAGAACGTGCAAGAAACTCCACGGACACTCTTTTAAATCATTTTAATTCACATTTAATTAGTAAGGTAGAAAACCTAAGAGATAGCATCGAAATATATCAAAGAAATAAATTATATTTGATTGCCACAGAGCCGGCGTGTAATGGTATAAATTATTGTTTAGTGAAAATTAAGCTTTCCATTGTGGAAAGAATTTTTGAAATCGGTGTAGTAGTTTTAGGGCCTATTTATTATAAACAAAAATACAGATCTTTTCTCTTCATTATATTATTGTACCATCATCATCCACAGCCCGACTTCGCCCACTGCTGAGCATAGGCCTCTTGTCTCTGGTGCCAATCCCCACGTTCCTATGCCAGCCTCATCCAGGTTCTACCCACGATGGCAACAATGTCGTCCGCCCATCTCGCCGCCGGCCGACCAACACTTCTTCCTCCAGTCCTCGGACGCCACTCGGTCACTGCCTTACTCCACCTATCATCACCGCGCCTTGCCAGGTGTCCTGCCCAGCCCCATAATAGTTCCGCAATTTGTTTTCCGATGTCGAAAACCTTCGTACGTCTTCGGATCTCGACGTTTGGAACTCGATCTAATAGACGTATGCCAAGCATGGATCGTTCCATGGCTCTCTGTGCAACTCTCAGTCTGTACACCGCCTCCTGTGTAAGCGTTCATGTCTCAGCACCGTAAGTAATGGTGGGCAAAACACACTGGTTATAGAGGCGGGACTTCAGACAATGCGGAATTTTGGCAGGCTTAAGAATGTCATTTAATTTGCTTAAAGCGGCCCATCCAAGATGCATCTTAGTGTACCTACTTAAACTTATTAGCTATGTACCAGTAAGACAATTATTTCGTCGACAGTACCAAACCAAGTACATATTCAACAAAACACAGAGAATTACGACATACAGCCCTCTAAATTCAAGGCATCAGAGCATAACTATCAAATCCACTACTCAACTCGAGCCAATTCCCCTGCACAAATTAATTCAGTAATACACTACGTGGTTCCTGTACGGTATCGTACGCACCTGTAAACCTGTAACCTATACGTACGTCGTACAAGTATACCTGTAATACAGGTACGATGCAGTTGCTGCGGAAATCAATCGTACTCTGTGGCGACTAGTAGCGGTTGGACTCGCCCTGTATATGGCGATGTGAGAGTAAAGGCTATGTACAGGTGTAGCTATTTTGGTATGTAAGTGTTATTAGGATTGGTTGCTTCAAAGTGGTATTTGCTGAGGCTTAGATGGTTGCTTTAAATTTTTTTGGTATACTGCCTTGCATATATGATGATTTTGTTATTTCAAGGACCAACATCACTTCCCGTGGGTGTCGTAAGAAGCGACTAAGGGACTCACCAGAGAACGGGCAGCAGTATTCTCTGTCAAAATCAAAATCAAAATCAAATTAGGCTGAGTGCCAGCACTTTTTGAACGTCAAAGTTCTACATAAAGACAGTCCCCCAAAACGCCCGCCCGTCACCACTTCCTAGTGTTTTAGCTGGGAAGAAGAAGTGGCGCAACAAACTCCCCAGCAACACATCTGTCTGTTGAGTTATAAAAACTTGAATTTATACAGCAGTATGCAAAGTTTACAAAACATGACACATACATACATATGTCTAATATCTAAATCAAATTTTATGAAATTTATTGACATTTGTTAGCTAGCACACTCCATTATGCCATCAAAAAAAAAACAAACAAACTCAAAAAGTAAATCAAACTAATTAAGCCTTCAGGCATGAATGGTCTGCCCGCTGCATTGCAACAGCTACACTGCCATCGCCAACCCGCCTGCCAAGCGTGGCGATTATCCCCTGGGGGAGGCCTATGTCCAGCAGTGGACGTCTTTTGGCTGACATGATGATGATGATGATGAAGGACGAACTTTACTGTTTTGAGGTAATAATTGCGAAAAGAGAGAAAATCAACTGCCCCATTCATTTATGTTTGCGTAACTCGAAAAAATGCATTGTAAAGCTGTTTTTTTTGTGATTTCAGGGTTGACCCTATTATTACCACTTTTTAAGTCTCACGTTAGTTATTTTGTATATAGAATGTGTGCAATAGCAATTATTATTATAATTAATGTACAAACCACAAGTTGGGGTATATCAGGTCTTTTGCCTAATTTAAACCTACTGTTTTCCACAAGCACTCCGTACTTTGAAACCCAAAATAAAACAAGGAATATTCCCCACAAGGTCGCTTTCTAGCAAGTCAAAGCTATTGTCGTATTCGATATAATAAACGTGGGTTCAACCATTTTAATGCTATATTTAGAAAAGGTAAAAAAGAAAACGGGTCTTATAAATAAAATAATTCAATAAGAAATAACGACATTGTTACACAAACGTTTTCTTCCGTTCTATAAATTACGGACCGTTTAAACTACGACTTACATCTGCTACCGCTTGATACCCTGAAGTGAATGGAATCGGAACAGTTCTGCATTTCCATATTACTTACTATTCGTAAGCAAAGTTGCTCGCGTCCGGATATAGGAACCGACGCGACTTATATCCGTCATATTAGTTTGTATAAGCCGCAGAGAAGAAAAACCTAATCAAATATTTGCTCGCTCCAAGATCGAACCCAAAATGTCAAGCGTTTGGGTGGTGTTACAGTGAAGAGCGGAGCGGAGATGAATGAAGTATAGCATAGCGGAGCGAAAATGTGTAAATTGTTTCTTTAGGATTTTAACTTTTCAATTCAATGAGCGCAGGAAAGTAAAAATAGCTTTAATTTTCAGTTTTATTTTCTTCCCGCACTGCTCCACTGTATTCGTAGCCTTAGCGGTCGGCTACAGAGCTCGTTTAATATACAAACATAAGTATTCAGGGACTAGCTAATAAATGATTTTGACGACGTAATAAAGTAAAATAAAAATGCGGAGTCTTCAAGTTTAAAAGGCTCAAAAGTCTGACGTTATACAAGAAAAAAATATTAGCAGTCAATCAAAATAATAAGCTGTGTTTCTTTGAAACCGTGAAAGTCAATTTGTGTTATTTTGTATTGAGATGATTTCCAAGTAATATAAACTCTGTCTTCGGCTTTGAACTAGGTCTTCAGATTCTTATTTTCGAGTCACTCAAAAATTAAATTGTTGTTACAAAGGGACGAATTTTACTTGTACGTAAATTGTGTTGGGATTTGGTAGACACCTTCATACCTTTCATCATCATTATAATATCAGCCGAAAGACGTCCACTGCTGGACATAGGCCTCCTCCAGGTGTAGCCACAATAACCGGTCCTGTGCATCTCGCATCCATCGGCTACTCGCGACCCTCACTAGGTCTTCGGTCCACCTTGTGGGAGGCCCTCCAATGCTGCATCTTCCGGTACGCGGACGCCACTCCAGAAATTTTCGGCCCCATCGACCATCTGTTCTGCGAGCAAGGTGCCCTGCCCACTGTCACTTCAGTTTAGTGATCCTTTGGGCTATGTCGGTACCATTGGTTCTCTTGCGGATATCGTCATTCCTAATTCGATCACACAAGGAAACTCCGAGCATTGCCCTCTCCATTGCCTTTTGGGTGACTTCAACAACCTTCAAGTGTTGAGTCTCCGATCTTGATAGGAGTGGTTGGGTATTTACCATGATCTTGGTTTTGTCCATGCTCATTTTAAAGCCTACTCTTTCGGAAGCTCAACTGAGGTCACCGAGCATAGTACTGAGGTCCTCCATAGTCTCATCCATGACGACTAACTATATCGTCGGAAAATCGAAGGTGAGTGATGTACTTGCGATTGACATTGATACCTAGCCTTCTCCAGTCCAAAACCTTGAAGACATGCTCCATTGCAGCCGTGAACAGTTTCGGAAAAATGTCGTCTCCCTGCTTCAAACCCCGCTCCAAGGTTTCGAGGTCTGATCCTGAAGTCGGACTAACAGCAAATACCCGACTAGCAAAAAGATCGTAGGATCAAAAGACACTCGTATAAAATATCCTAGTATTTCATAATGCGTATAAAAGCAGCTTTTAGGATGATTTTGCATTCAACGCTTCTTGGTTCTATAAACATGTCTAGTAAACGTGGACTCCACGAATTCATATCGTATTTACTCGATAATTGTATAAAGATAGTGGCGTTTTCGTACCAACACGTGTCGATCTGGCATAAAAAGGTGAAGGCACTTTTAACAATGTCAATATAAACGCATTGGATATGCCCTTTGAATTTGCTTTACATAAATAAAGGTGAAATTTGAATAATAAATTTATCCTTGATGAACTTCAGTCTTCATCCTTCTTGGAATAATCATGTTTCCATCAATCAATAACTTTTGTTGTATTTTATTCGCTGACCATAATCCAATAATGAGACAATTTGATTCCCAAAAGTACTCTGTCAGTACCTACCTAATCGAAAAGAATTCCCAGAAACCACTCCAGGAACTATTACGGAAATTATTTCTAACAAAAGCTGCTACATACTCACAAAAACGACCGCCCATTCTATGAATACCATTTTCCCCGCCATTCCAATTCCGTGTCGAAACGAAATATTTGTTGACATGGCTTACAAAAGATTGCCGACTTCTTCAGATCCTTTGACGTGCTCAGCATTGTCAGTTGACAGCTGAGGACCAAAGAAATGACAGGTGAGGACCAGGACCAAAGAGCTTCTGGTATGTTTATTTTTGTAACTGGCTAGCAACGTTACGGTAGCCGTCGAAATGTTTTGATGAACAATCAGTGGTGTTTGAGAGGGCTGATTGAGTATTGTGGTATAAGTCTCTTGGGAGGCTGTGAGTGTTTACTCGTAAACATGGTTGTATTAGATGGGCGTAACGAGTTTTGTTGGAAGTTTTTGTTGCTCAATATTATTAGTTTTTTAAGGCAATAAATGTGAAAGTTTCTACCAATGTTGTCAATGTCAGTAGTAGGATGGAGCAAAGTTAAGAAATTTGTGGGTCGAATTGTCATGAGATTTTTTGGCATAACACGAAAAAATATAGTGGCCATGTATGTGCGCAAACACAGGTGCACTCTCGTTTCCTTTACTCTCACAATCTGATGGGCAACAATCCGATACGACAAGGACAACATCTATACGTTCTTTTCAAGGCACGAATATATCATAACACGGACTTCCCCAACTCCGGGAAATCGACCCAAGATCTCGATAAGGATTGCTCAGCAGTAGCACTTTGCAACCTCCAACGAGTCAGATAAATATTTGTAATTACCTAGCCATTGAAGCCAAAGCAAAAAATAAACCAAACTAAACCGTAAATGAAAGCAATACCAAAATTCTATTTGAAACAAAATAATCCTCATGCAATTTATTTATTTATTTATTTAAACTTTATGTACAATAGTGGTACATGGGCGGACTTAATGCATCAAGGCATTCTTTACCAGTCAACCTTTGGGTTATTAAGACTATACTGTGGTAGGTGTACAATAAATAAATATAAGATACAAAATTGAATTTTAACATTTCGGAAAGAATATACAGATAATATATAATACTAATAAAATACATATATATGCTAAAATAATAAACTAATAAATATGATATATAATATGTAATCATACCGATTAAGAGAATTCATAGTAATCATGACGAAGAACGACTAAGAATGACAAGCTTTTAAGTAGTGTTTACGGATTTTACGCTTAAAGGAAAATTTTGACTCCGCCTTCTTTCCAATTTACCGCAGTCCACTAATCTAAATACGACTTTCAAGAGAATGTAGACTTTAAAAAGCATTTCGAGAAACGCGAGCCATTCAATTAGTTTCGAGCCATACACACACTACAAGCTCTTAACCCTCCGAATGTTGGCAAAGACATGAGCAATCAAACAAGTTTGTAAGGCTCGGAGGGTTGAATTATAGAAATTCCTTTCACAAACGGACTTTCAACGGACAGGCGGGCAAAATAAATCGATTTAGACGAGACAGAACTTTTTAAAAGTTACCGACTTAGAAATTATTTGTTTAAAATGGTTTTAGCGTTGGACTGACCTAAATGAAAGTTATTGAAATAGGGACGGGTACTTTTTATGCTGCGATAACTTTAGAAGTTTAGTCTTTGGTTTTATTATATATCTTAAAGGTTAAGTGGGTGTTGCTTTTAGTGCTGAGTTCGTCATTATCGGCTGTAAGGCGTAGGTGTTGATGTACGATATCTTTTAGTTCTCTTGTTTAAATTTTCATGATCAAATTACTTGTTTTGTGCATCACCCAAAAGGTCAATTTATTTTTAAAAATGGTTAGGGTACGACAACGATCTTATACGCTTCAAGACATTTTTTAAATTGTTGTACCTCTTGACCTAGTCATTGAAATAAACAGGGTGAATTTTTGAAGTGTGCGTGGATGCGGATGGTCAAATCCGAAACTGTGAGAAATATCGAAAAACACTCAAAGGAGTTTCGAGCTCGATTTTGATGAAAACTAAAACTACATCAATTTTTTCATTGGTTCTCCTAGCCAGGAACCGAAACGGTTGATTAAAAAAAACCACCCTGTATTATATATATATACCATATATATATACCATATTTCAATATTCCTCATAGTTTCGGATTTAGCCATCCTCGCACACTTTAAAAATTCACCCTGTATATAGTTTTGACAGAAATTTCAAAGGTATAGTGCCTGTGGATCCTAACCTTTAACACTAAGAAGACTGTTTCAAGAGATCCGCTCATCTTGCAGTAAGTTTCTTGTGTTCTCTAGGATAGAATATAATTGCTAGCTTTGATTTACACTACGAAAAAAAATGTCAAAAATCCCACCATGGGCAGCTGTTGTCTAAGTTTTGAATATAAGTGTAGATGGATGTAAGAGAAGACCACAAAACCGATAGATGGACTGTGTGAGAGATGATATCGCTGAAAAAGGAGTGAATACTGAGATCTGAGATGACGACTATAAGAGAGGTATGAAAGAAAATGACATGTCACACATACCACAAATAAATTTAAATAAGGACAAGATAATGATGATGATAAATATGTGTCAAAGGCAAAGCGTTTATTTCAATTAAGCCATTAAACGACATTTTTGAACGTGATCATTTACAGTTTAGTAAAATAATAGTATAAAATTAATAAAGTGTCTTTACTGTCCATTCGGAAAGCTAGATTCTTATGGAGAAGAACGGACAAGAAACTCCATAGTTGTTCTTTTCAAATAATGGTTTTACAATATTTGGTGTACAAAAATTAAAACAAAGTATTACCAGCAGAGGTAAACTAATTAATTTTCTAATAAATTTAGGTATATGGTACTCATATATTTACAAATATTGACATATTTACAAAATATAACAGAAAAATAAAAACAAAAAGAAACAGTATAATATATCTATAAAGTTCATACATAAATCGTCCAGTTTGGTTTTGTACACCCTCGATTGTCCTATGGAGCAGGACCAGCATGATTCCAAGCATTCTTATTCTGAATGTAGGTAATCTTCTAATTTGTAATATGCTTGTTTACAAAGTGTGCTTTTAACGTAAGTTTTAAATTTTCCTTCATTTAGTTCTAATATGTCACAAGGAATTTTGTTGTAACACAGTACTCCATGTGTGGTTTATGAAAAAGTTCATTAGAGCACCTATTCCGGAGAGTGTTTAGCAAAGTCAATCCTTCCACCTTTCCTTCGCAATTTGGTCGTACGCGGCGAACCGCGAGATTATTCCTCGGACACGGGCGGCCGTAAACAAGCCGGATCCGTTCGTATTGCCGGCACTTGCCAGCCGGACCGGTGTTTGCCAAGACTATAGCCGGCTTTAGAACGACAGTTGATACCTGGATTGTTGTTGGTTACAATTACATGTCTTCTTGATGGTGTCGTTTGTTATATGGAAGTGAACCTTATTGAAAACGTTATAAGTAGGTTTGTGATTCGTTTGTTATTTTTTCGATTCAAGGCTTTACAAACTTTGAAATGTAAGCGTGGCGTATTTTGAACATATTGCCTTTCTCTGCGTTTTTGTTCGACGACTTGGTCGTATTATATATGAGCTGTTCTGTCTGCACGGAAAGTTGTTTTATATTATAAATATGTTGGTAACCGTAGTTGTGAGAAAATTCAGAAATAACATAAATTGTCTTTTGTTTGAAATTCTGAAAGTGGTACCGGTGTCGGAGAAGTTGTGTGCAAATTGGTGTTTATGGTATTGAAAAGTTCGTGAGGACAGTTTTCAGTATGAATATTGATGGCTACAACAATGCTGCAGTAGAAGACCAAAGAGATTATAAATGGACTGTGTGGACGATGCTAAGGTATAACGGTGTTATGTTTAACAAGGGATGACGACTGAGATGGAAAAGTATGCAAGAACAAAACATGTTGCGCCGCCTCCAAAAATAGGAATAACGGCTAGACATTAATGATATTGAAATAGGGAATATGCATGAAAAAAATATTTAGTATCTATACAGTTTATCTAAAAATATACAAAAATATAATACTAACAGTGAAAATATAATCAAAATTGATCGAAAAACAAACGAGATATAACTGTTTTAAACAAATATATCTGTCCCTCTCGCGAAGACGCTGTTTTCTATGGCAGCGGTATAAGCGACATGTTATTTGACGTCAGAGTTCATATCGGACTTCTCTTTCTGATTGGCATCTTTGAAGCTATATAACTTTCTCGCTGTTGAAGGTATTTAAAAAAATATATCATAATTGTTTATTAGAGCCAATAAGTATTTTATTTTGCAAATAAAAAAATTGCATGCATATTCCCAATTGTCATTTGTTTCGCAGCTGAGTCTTATCATTCTGGCATAACAGTGTGTTACTTCTACTAATTTTAAGAAACTTTCGCAATCGCGTGCTAGTCGTAATCTGTTAAAACAATACGGAAATCTGGAACGTCCCACAAATTTTTTTTTTAATGTTCATAATATGTAAAAGGCCTAAAATTTGTAAATACTCATACTTGTAAATGCTTGCAATTAGTAAATAGGTACCTAAAAACCTAAAATTAAATGAAATCAAAACAAAAAAGTCATTTATTCAAATTAGACTGAGTGCTAGCACTTTTTGAACGTCAAAGTTCTATATAAAGACCGTCCCCCAAAACGCCCGCCCGTCACCACTTTCTAGTGTTTTCTACTACTTCCTAGCTGGGAAGTGGTGACGGGCAACGGAATAAGTAAATACTCTTAGGTAAAGGTCTACACTAGGTAAATACCTGTTACGCCAGTATTTTTTGCAAACAGCCTCAAATACCTATTACACATGTTTAATAGTGGGAGTTAGCGAGAAGATCAAACATTACAAGCTAAGCTAATCTTACTTGCGATATTTACTACAAGAACCCACAATGTTTATCAAGCAATAACTTCAAGAGATTCCTAGGAATTCTGTTCCTATTTTAGTAGTGTTCTAAAATAAATAGCTAGAACAGTATAATGTTCTTCCATTACCAGATCAGCATATTCATTAGGGCATTCCTGGAAGAGTTTTAGTTACACAGAAATCTTTTGTGTGAGCTGAACTTTATTTGGAAAGAAAAATATTATGGTGTATTTGTACGAGTTTGGAACGTTTTCTTGTAGGTAAGAAAACCTAGAATTAATTATGTTTTTTTTTGTTTTTGTATCCACGAAGCTGAACAAGTGGTTCGATTGTTACATTTGAAATAAAAAGTTTAAAAATTCTGGTGGTTTTAGTGATTTAATTGGTTTTGTCGGTGTATGATTTCATTTTAATAGTGAAATTTATTAATGAACATTTTGGATATTTTACTTTCTGATATAGTTGTATTAACACAAAATATATCTAGCTATATCATGAGAGGATTTGTTATTGTTCTTTATGTACAAAAATACCTACCTATAAGATCTTCGTCATCATTGCGGTTGTATTTTTACCTCATAACTCGCCATTTATGAATCAATTTGACAAATATATTTTTCATTTCATTTGAAAGGATATACTTTCCGATTGGTCCCATAGAAATTTCATCGAAATTTAGTAGTTTGGTTTTTAAATCAAAAACGTCGAAAAAAATATATCATCCAGGTAAACGAAATTGAAAAAAAAAATAGGTAGATACTTTAAGTTCGGAAGTCGGTGTTAAAAATACGAAGAAACAACCAAATACACCGACTTCCGAAGTTAAAGTTATTTTATACTTTGTAGTGTTTTTGTATTGGTTGTATTTCTTGCTTGCTTGCTTGTAAGTAGCAGAAAATAAGTTAAACTTCAGATTTGAACGTGTCGTTGATTGCAGCTTATAGATACCTATATTATATAAACCTACACAGAATATTGATTTGTGGCAGCCGCTATTAAGTGCTTGCTGAGTCTAAATAAATCAAGTATGTAAATCAAATTAAAATAAACAATATGGAATTCATACCTCACAAATTCGTAACACAAATAAACTGACACAAATACAAAGCGGTCAGCATCTCCACTAGAATAGGTACCAAGGCTAGTCGCCCTCAAGTGGGTAATAGTCCTGTAATGGTTCAATTATAAAGCGAGGTTATGAGTTTGTTAAATCACAATTTTGCTCCTACACTGCCACATATACCACATAACACGATACCCAATTTATATTCTTCTTAAATTGTAGATATTTTTGCACCGTACATAGACTCCGGGGAGCTCTTCATTTTGAATGTGTCCCTCTCGTACCATAAATTAGAAAATGTGTTTGAATTCTTGTTTCTAACAAATGACATCGAAACCACTTGTCTGGATGATAACTTGAGAGAATTTACGAACAAAAGTAAGTTCAAATTGGGGTAATTTGTCCATTTCGTTCAAGTGTCAGAGTTCGTCAAGACGTCGGGTATCGTTTCATAGAGAGGCTGCTTTTTGTTCTGGGCCTGTCATTTAATCTAGTGATGGGAGGATTGAAGTAGTAGTTGAGTGATTGGCTCTAGATAGATTTACAAACAAAAAATATTGATCTAAAGATCTGAATTGAGCTTCGTGTCTGTGAAAACAAAAAGCGACCAAGTGCGAGTTAAACTCGCACACGAAGGGTTCCGCACTTTGAACCGACATTATTTTCTGTTCGTAAAAAATATTTATTAATTTTTTCATATTATTTATTTATTAAAACTTTATGCACTAGTAAAAACACTGTACAAAGGCGGACTTAATGCCTTAGGCATTATCGAGCAGTCGGCCTTAGGGTGGTGCAGAGACAACATGGCAGGACAACTTAAAATGAATCAATATCATTAATCAATGGTATTGATCGGCTATTAGACTGTTACGTAGCTTATTAATAACAGCCGTACAGGTTAAGCAACACTTGCCGAGGTCAGTCTGTGGATAGGTGACCATCCATTACATACCGAGTCTCGGAAAGCATGTTAAGCCGTTGGTTCCAGCTGACATTTGAAGATCTTTGACTGGTCATTACGGGAACAAGATGTTGAACAATCTGACAGGAAGCATAGGTACCTATAGTAGGCGCCAGATAATCGTGGAATAACGGTCATTGACCCACCTACAATTATTGACATTTTTAATTTGTAAAACGGAATTAATGACACAAAGCTGTCCCGAATCATCATCTCTCGTGATCCTTAACATTGTCTAATAATGAAAAACGATTCATATTTAATTTTTCAGGTACCTATGAGCAGTTATTAGGGAAAGGTCAATATACTTTATTCCACATTTATCTGGCGCCTACTATACATGAAAGTGTTTTTAGCGGTTTGTTTTAAACTGGCTTTTATTATGATGTCATTTAGTACGAAGTTGTTGCTGGTGTCGTTAGTCATCATCTGCCTAGCCTTTTCCCAACTATATTGGGGTCGGCTTCCAGTCAAACCGGATTCAGCTGAATACCAGTATTTTACGTGGAGCAGCTGCCTACCAGACCTTCACAACCCACTAACACGGTAGTTCTTGGCAAGACTGGGGTCAGATTTACTGGCTTCTGACATTCCGTAACGACTGCCAAAGATCTACAAATGACAGCCGGGACCAACGGCTTAACGTGCTCTCCGAGGCACGGAGGAAACTCGGTATGTTAAGATAGTCACCCATCCACAGACCAATCTTGGCAAGCGTTGCTTAACCTTTGATCGACCCGTGTGCCTGTTCTTCTTTAGCCACGAGCTGCTGGTGTCGTTAGTAGTGTTGGATAATGTGCAGCCGTTGAAGTATTAAGTTCCTGATCTATCCCGTTTCTCAGAAGGGCGAGAACAGAAATGCTGTTTATTTGCATACTAACATTTCTCCAAAGATCTAACAAGAAACAGGTAATATGACCCTGTTTTCTCTGTTCGACTTGTATTTCGAAACTAATAATAATATTAATAATTTTTTACAATTTGATTTGGATAACAATATTACCGCAGTGCAGAGTAATTTGCCATCGAATAATAATAACTAGGATCTTCACCTTGGTTCACACCCGTGAGATTCTAGAAATACCAGGTACTTACCTGAGAAAAAATAAATAAAAAGAAAACCATAATAATAACATTTTATTCAAGTTATTATGTAGAAATAGTAAATACAGTTTTGCTTAAATCTAGGTCAAATACACCAGTGTTATTTGCCTGAACTAGGATATCCTGTGTTTCAGGCGAGAAAAACTGTACTGATATCGGGAATTTCGAAACACCACAAATAGGTTTCTGGTGAATATTCCGGCAATAGCTTTTTTGACGGGTAAACACGCGACTAATATTCACTCAGTGGCCATAGAACACCACCCAGGGGAAATACAATATGTAGGTATCTAGTATTTTATTGGCAAAAGGGTATTGATAAAGTGACGTTCTATCAACGACAGTCGTTATGCCAAAACTCCAAAATGTACCATAGGGACCAAAAAGTCACGTAGATAATACCATACATGTAGGAAGTTATTTATAAACCACAGGCTTTTCAAACTAATATCATCAATGTTCTGTATGGTGTCGGATGTAAAAGAATAGCACCATCCCATCACTTCCCGTGGGTGTCGTAAGAGGCGACTAAGGGACTCACTAGAGCCCATATTCTAGTGAGTCCTTTAGTCATCTCTTACGACTTACGTCTGCCCATGCAGCAGCATTCTCTGTGCATTGCAACAGCTATGCTGCGATCGCTAACCCGCCTGCCAAGCGTGGCGATTATGGCAGCCCCCCCCCCCCCCCCTGCNCCCCCCCCCTTTGGGGGAGGCCTATGTCCAGCTATGGACATCTTTCGGCTGATATGATGACGATGATGATGAATACATTAAAATTATGCTTTAAAATTGGGACTCACACAATCATCTCTACCATCTTATATATTGCACAAAAAATATTGTTTGTCCCCAATAGTGACCACGATTCAACAATTTACGTCACGAATCAGTGTTCTGGTCAGAGGAACAGACACACCAGTAATCCTATATAAGGTTACTGTTTTTTCCCATACGGACATTCGGAAACCTAAAAACTACTATTTTTCGGTTTAACACCTAAAAAGAAAAATAACACCGTCCAACTTAAGAAATAACCTTCAAACAGCACGTTTACGACCAATAAGAAACGTTCAAACTAACTCCTTTACTAAAACCAACTCCCATTCACTGCCCCGTCGTTCATCATTACGTAAAGACGGACGGTAGTTGTAAGTTTCCGACCACCGACGGAACTGCACGACGAGTCCCGAACAGACCCAACCGGTATTGTTTATTTACGACACACGTGGGTAGCTGACGGCATCACACACGGGAATGAACGATGGGTAGCGTAGCGTGGAAGTAAGATGTATTGCCTACCCGCATTTGTGGCGTTTTTGGTAGTTGCGATGCATGTGTGAGAATTTGTGTTCGCATTGTTTTAAAAGTGTCATGTGTCATGCTTGTGCATTTGGTTCTGATGCGACAAAATGGTGTTTGAAAAATATGTAATATTTTTCAGAATTTTTAATAGAAATGGGATAACTCTTAAGCTACGAGTTTCATTAACATACTTTCCGGTTCAATTAAAAATGGTTCAGTTACATTTATTTGCCTTTACACAAAAAAAAACAATGAGTAATGGTAATGACATCAAGAGTTAGAAAAATATACGAGTTACAATAAATCCAAGACAACCCAAGTTATAACAAGTTCCGCGCGACATTTCTTTTCTCCATTCACAACTTTATAAAACTTGCTAACCAACCTGTCAGAGCGTATGTCTCGGGCATGTAATCACCAACTCAGGGGTGTTAAGTCTCTGCTCTCCGGTGTTCTAACTAATTAATAGCAAGCAAATCGATCTACCCACGAATCAATAAACGAAGTTTGAAGTGTGTTTAAGTTTTGAAATCCTCTCCCACATTGTTTCAGTGGCTTAGCTCTAGGTTTGAGGTTTCCAAGGCATGGATTTACTTCGGCCAGTAATCGCCTTTGTTTCGCTCGAAGGAGTTATGAACTTGATAATCTTTGACGTTGAAGCGATCGATGTGGTGAACAGAGGCAGAAATTTTCATTAAATTATTAATAATAGTTTGATTCTGTGATTGTCTGCTATTGACAGGTTGAATTTTCTGGCGATGGAAATCAATTTTGTAGATGACAAAGTAAATGGTAATAGATAATATTTATTATACAGAGTTTACGATCAGTAACACCGTGTAATCACAAAGCTTGACAATAGACAAATATATCGCAAAATAATGATCTTAACAAATAATCCCCTCGATACCATTTCACACAAACGCAGCTTATTCTTTGAAGACATATCAAAGACAATAATGAAACAAAGCTAAAAATACCTTTTGTGTATAATATTTGAATCAAACGCGGCTTACTTTGTTAATGCAGCCATCTCCGTCCAGTTATCTTGCCTACATCGTTACTAGACGTCGAGTGCTTACGGCACTCCGTCCTCCAAAGTCGGATAACTCAGTATCCCTCAGGATCCCTCTAGGGAGGTCTTGGTCTACGCCATTGTATCGGGAGGTATCGGAGAGTTTCTTGGCACAGTTGAAAGACACTGAGATATCTTTGTCCCGCCGGCCAAGTCTATCTAATAAAACCGACTCAGTTTATGCTTTGTAAAATATGTAAAAGATTTTGATGCGAGATTTGCTCCGGGTTTGTGTTGTTGCAAGGGGAATTTGAAGGCTATAAAGATTGGTATGGGAATAGAAATATAGGTCAGTAATATCAACATGCAAATTCAATAGAAGAATTTGGTAGATCTAGTTTATTGAAGAAGTCATAGTTGCATTGGCACCAATGATGATTATTTTGATGTTTGTCATCAACAGGCGCTAATGTCTTTTATATATAATTTTTTTATTATTGATAGGCTTGTGTCACAAGCAATCAATCAACCACAATCTTACCTGTCGGAAAGCGATGATGTGGTCGACGATAGAACACGCTTGCTTAGTTCAATAGTTAAGTACCATGGTTTAAATGGGTGTGTAACGATTGACATAATAACAAAATATCTAACGTTCACTTGACATAATTTCAGTTAACATAATTTTGTTTAACATAACGATCAGTTGACATAATGTATTGTTGATATAATTTCATTTTACCTAATTTCATATGACATAATGAACATTTCCTATAATGCACATTTCACATAATATTCATTTTTTATAATCCACCCAGAAGTAGGAGCCCCGCGCAGCGGGGCTCCGTCGACCAAGCCCACCCTCGACCATGCATAGAATATTTTAAGGTTTGGTTAAGTGCCATTTGAGTTAGGCTAGAACTGTGCCCATTAAACATGAATTTTAGGTCAAAAGAATATTAGGTCAAATGAACGTTATATTAAAAGAATATTATACATATTGAAAATTATATAAAATGAACGTTATACTAAATGTTATTATGTTAAATGAATATTATATGATATGAAACATTAGGTCATATGAATTTATGTCATTTGATATTATGTCATATGAAAATTATGTCATATGAACGTTAGTTCAAGTGAAATTAGAGCATTTGTTATTATGCCAAACATTACACACCCGGTTTAAATACCCCCAAGTTAAGTTGTAGGTATCAGAAAACAAAGATACCGTCAGGGAATCCCTTTAGTAAAGTATTCTCTAAACTTCATCCACGGCTATACTATCACAGATTTGAGATCTTCCTTCACATGTCCTGTAAGTCCTAATAAAACACAGAGATTACCCACACACGTGCTGAGTTCAATTATTAGGCCAATATATCCAGCGCCGCCGTCAGCCCCACAAGTCATTTGTTATGACTGTCTGCCCCGAGATGTATGTTCCAACGTTATGATTTGGTTCTTGGATCTTTTTCAATATGTCATAGTGTCTGTATTATCGTTAGCTTTCTCTTCGTATCTAAATTTAATTGGGGTCGGCGCTGTACGTCTTTTATGAGACGTGTCATCTTTTATACCATCCATTTTTATTTTGGATTCTTCTCTTGAAGTTTGATGCCCTCTTGAATCTATTTTGCTAATATGATCTTGTTTTTACGCATTTTCTTTTTTTTTATGTTTAGCAGATTTTCTGTAGCTGATGCTGCTTTGAACTAAAAATAATAGATATTCGCCACCATCTATGTATTTTTTTATATTGTACTTTTAAACTGCATCATGACAGGTCATTATCATCACTACTTAAATTCCGAAAGTTCCAGGAAAGCATTTCTTAAAGCTTCACTTGGCACCGGAATATACCCTTATTTTTTCACTTAATAAATTCCAGATCCAAAGAAACTAGTTCATAATAAAGTATTTTAGTTCCCGGAAAAGAAATTAACTGTTTAGTCGCTTGAAGCTTGAAAAACTTGTCCGTTTCTCCTACTTTTTCTACTTCACAAGTCACCGAGGATCGCGTCGTCTTAATTCGTTTATATTCTGCACGACCAAGTTTAAACCCGGTTAGCAAGCAATTAAGCCATGTATGGCAACAATATTAAGTGCCTTGTCGTCTTTGTGGCGTTGGCTCTCATCCAAAACTATATCAAACAGTCCTTTAACTTCTTCATCTTCGATATTAAAATATATCTCTTTTTATTTGGCACACAATGTTTTCGCCAAATCATATTTTTATAGAGCACTAAAATGACAAATACAAATGAGGGCTGTCATCCGCAATTCCGTTTGTGTATAAATTATAGATGTCATGTTTTTTATATTTCCCTCCAATTCGTAGTGAAAGAAAATGAATAATTAATTCGGAACCAAAAAACGTTATATTGTAACTGGTTTTTTATGTGATCAAATTCAGCTAAGAATGCCGAAGAAATGCATAAAATATTATTTCTAGGAAGATCCGAATAAACATTTTTATTTTACCAAGACGCTTTTATAGACGAATGAATGGAGGATGGAGACATAAAGAGTATCTTTGCCATATTAATGGAAGATTATTTTTACTGTCCCTAAAATTCCTTTACTCTCGACCTCCTCGAAAAGTTTTGTTACCAAAGTTATCTTCGGTAAATAAGGAAATCTGTCGACAAATGTTTGTTTCAATTGGATCGTCCGTTAAGATTGGCTCGAAATCAACAAAATATCGTTTACACTGAAATCTATTTACAGTGAAGTGAAAAGGCAAAAGCTTGCTAATTGAGTTGATTTATCACCCTTCCCGTTATCAGATTAATAATTAATGAGCTACTTAATGGATATTGAGGGTTGTATTCTGAGATGATCAAAAGATGTTTTGGAGTCAGACTTCAGTATCGACCTACTTTTATGGATTTGAAAGTAAAAAGTCAAGGAATCAATGTTTGGTTAATTGATCAAAGTTGAAAATTATTTCAAGGGAACATACTCTTTTTTTTAATGATGGTAAATCATCAAATGACTTCTTCCGCTCTGGGTGGAGCGGAAGGGCGTGTGAGACTCTTACTGACTAAAACCCATCCGTGTTCCTTCTAAAGCCCTTTGCGTTCCAGGGCCGCGGTAACTCTTTCGAACAAATTCATACTCTGGGGCTGCCCGTCTGCCCCAGAGTATGAATGAATGCATATACATTCAGCCGATAAGATGTGAAGATAGACAGATAGACATAAATACAGAGTTATTTTAGAATTTCAAGTATTACAATGAATAGTATTAGTATTTATTATGCCGTCTACGTCTGTATGATCATTTAATTATAAAATATATGCTTCTGTAGCCTACCACTAGTATTATAAGAAGTGCCGTGTTGCTATTCCACCAATTCGCACTAAACGTTTCCAAACGTCTTTTATAATGCGCACAGCAAAGGAGTGGAACTCTCTGCCTGCGTCTGTGTTTCCGAACGCATATTATTATAACAATAATCTCTTCAAAATAAGAGTGAACAGGCTTTTCCTGGGTAAACTCGCTCCATCGTCGACTTGGTCTCTGTCATCTATGACCTAGACTAGAGTCAAGAGCAAACCCATATTAAATTTAAAAAAAAAAAGTGCTTATCGTGACGTCATTATCAAATTATTCAGTGCCAAGTAGAACTAGCTTCTAATTAAATAATCTAGTGTTTGTGGTTTAAGGCCCATGGTTAGCGCTACTCAGAAACCAGAACCTCATTCCCTTTATGTAGTTATATACAATGAATGTTTTTGTTCCGAACAATAAGTCGTAAAATGCTGAAGTTACAATGAAAACTGTTTCAGTTGTAATGTAATTGTGGATGAAAGTGTGGCGCAAATTTTTATAATTTTGCACAGTTTGCCACCGAGGAAAAAAACCGGACAAGTGCGAGTCAGACTCGCGCACCGAGGGTTCCGATCGAGTCTTGATTTCTTCTGAGTATACCTATGGATAGGTACATCAATGTTCGTCACGGTCAATTCTTCAACCGAAAATATAAGTTTGTTATCGCAAAAAAATATTTTTCATATGATAAAACAACAAATTCCCAATTTTCGGACTTTTTCCTGTACTTGTACTGTAAAATCTATCTTCTTGCCAAATTTCATGACTCTAGATCAACGGGAAGTGCCCTACAGGTTTTAAATCCCTGTGAGCGTCAAAAAATGCGCAATATCGGAGCATAAACGGCCGTATCTTTTTTTACGTTAACTTAGAAGATTGATTTTTTCACAGCTTCAAGGGACTGTAGATTTGAGTATATAGTTTTAATTTCAACTCGATACCTCCACGCATTCCAGAGATAATGAGTCTTAACAGACTGACAGAGGGACAACAAAGTGCCAAGGGTTCCGTTTTTTCCTTTTGAGGTACGGAACCCTAAAAAGGGATCGTTGCATGCTGTGAGGTGACTAAGGAGTAGTAATGACTAGATTGTTTCCGGTGCCTTTTATCATCATCAGCCGAAAGATGTCCACTGCTGGACATATCCATACTCGCCACGCTTGTCAGGCGGGTTGGCGATCGCATTGTAGCTGTTGCAATGCAAAGAGAATGCTGCTGCTCATTCTCTGGTGTATCCCTTGGTCGCCTCTTACGACAACCACGGGAAGTGATGGGATAGTGCTATTCTTTTACGTGCGACACCATACAGATCCGGTGCCTTTGCTTGCGTGATTATCGAAAATTATCCCATGGAGACATATCCTATGTCCTTAACAGACTTTGTGGTCTAAGCGACCACTGTAAATCAGTTTCGTATTGTGGGTTCCCTATGACATAACCACCATGTTGAGGGGGATTCTCCTTGTGACAGTCACGACGTGCATTTTGTACCATCCTTTATTACTATAAGGTAATGTGTTATATTAATTTTGTCGTTACTAACAAAATTTTAGTTTCTACTAATACTATAGTTATTAATTTTATATTCATCATTCATACCGGTAAACGTCTACTTAGTGGCAATTCCATAGTTTTTATTTGTTTCTTCTGTCTGATGTTTAAAACATAGGTAAAACATGACCTGTATGTTCTATCTGAGTTCTCATCCTTATTCAAATCCGTTCAGTTGTTTAGGCTGAGGTGTGATCACGTATGGAAATTTCCTTTCAAAATTTAACTAATGATAACATCATTGGGAATCTGAGAATGGTACTCAATGTGTGCGGTACTACCGCAGAGTATGTTCCATATGCTGGAGTGCCCCAAGTCCGCGGATTTAAAATCTGGTGACGGGCGGGCGTTTTAGGGGAGTCTTTATGTAGAGCTTTCACTTTCAAAAAGTGCTGGCACTCAGCCTAATTTGAATAAATGACTTTCGATTTTGATTTTGTTTTTTATTTATTTTTTGCACTTTTTAGGACCTAATGAACGCCACTACATCTAAAAAGAAAACCATCGAAGTTGTCGTGACAACTATTGATAATAAGCAGCTGTCACAATAATTATATTTTTCCGTATTGCCAAGTTGCGCAACTAACATTTTCTTTTCTTCAATTAAAATTGGATATAATTCTGTTAAACAATATATAAGCAATGTATAAGTATCTGTTGTTGTGATACCATTTTGAAATTGGTATTTAGTAGACATATTTTTAAACTAGTGGGCACTGACGGTGTAGTACCTACATTTTTTTTAACAAAAATCGCTGTTGAATTTTCATGAAATGTTAAAAATTTTAGTTAAAATAGAGAAGAACTGACTTTTTCTACAAAAGCTCTTAGTTTACATTAAATACTTTAATTTTTCACGATAGCTCTAGTATTCAGCAGTAATTAACAAAAAACTAAATGGAAAAATACAACCAAAATTGTAACAAAAGGTAGAAAATTCGTAAGAAAATAAAACAAAAATATAATATCTGCCGAACCCTTGGGTAAAAATGGTTAAAATTGTAATATGTAATAGTAAATGACCTAATATAACGAATCCTTAACGGTGGACCACTACGTATGCCACACCCTGTATACCTGTGACAAATGAGGAGAATAGATGAGGAGAAACTTTTTACGAAAGTAATTCAATTTTCAATTCAATTTCCAATTTAATTCTCATTTTGTTTGCATATTGAAGAGCATTATCCCATTACTGGAAAACTAGGTTCAAGTAATGGAATTAGCGTGAAATAAATAGAAACGGTTTAATTCAATTATAATAGTTTAAAAGGGGTTATTAGATTTGAAAGTGAATACTTGACAATCGAATTTGAATAGTTTCAATGCTATTCCGAAAATTGTCTCAATGATAAAGTGTCATAGACTACTTCTTATGAGATAGGCCATGGGGTGGAACCATCGTGAAAAATCTAGTAAAACGTTACCTTAGTTACCTACTAAACATAAACCTAAGCAAGTAAACAATTTTCATTATATACCAGCCTTTCATTAAACAAAACTAAAGAGCCTCAAATAAAACAGAGTACACGCAGCTACAAAGGCTTTAAAAACATTTAATTAAAACTGGTGTCCAGTGTAACTGGATCGGGTGAATGTGGCTCGTTCTCATGGCGACATGGCGACACGAGTCGACAGTGACACGAGATACCGTGAGACTTGTCGCGCGCGACTGGGCGTCAGGCACGACTGCTGAGCCGAAACAGACGAACTTTTTACTTGTTGTGTTCATGTTGCAATTATTGAAGGAGACGTTGTTTTTAAATGTTGGTGTCCGGTCTTTAAATGAAAGAAGATTGCGTGTAGCAGGGACGACAATGGACCAAGTGAGACGTGAGTATATTAGAAGAAGTTTGTAAGTGGCGCCAATGACAGAAAAATTGAAAGAGAATCGCTTGTCTTGATATTATTATGTTCATTTAAAAGGTGAGATTAAATGCATGTAACTAAAAGCGTTATGAATATAAATGTGGATGAATGGAGAGGAAGATTAGGTCAAAGAAATGATGGATAGATTGTGTTAGGAGTGATATGAAAGAAAAGGGAGTTAGTGATAGTGTGTCGGTTGACAGCACAGACTGGAAGAAGAACAGAGTATTGTTACGACTCCAAGTGACATGGGATAATAGGGAGATGATGACGAGTGTCGGCAGTCAACGGTATCTTTGAGAACTGATATTTGAACTAACTTGGTTCAAATATCAGCTCTCAAAGACTAAGTAGGTCATCTAATTTTCTCGCACTAGTGTGTCCTTCAGCTACTTTCTTAATTTCATAATTAACATTACAGATTTCAAATACACACAGACACATTTAAACTACCATTCGAGACTTGAATACGTTACAGATTAAATGAACTCCGTCTTGACTAAGATTAAAAATGATATCAAAAGGACAAGCAATGTTATTCGTCTGTTCTTAAATACTACTCTCGTCTAACATAATAAGATTTTGCTCATCAACTTAGTTTAAATGAAATACAGTCTTCTAAGTTTGATGTAAAAAGTTTAGGCCATTTTGAAGATGTTATCTTGGTTTTTTACATGTATAATGATACTCTTAGTTAGTTTTAAGCGGATTGCAATGAAATAATGCTTGGAACTAATTGGATTATAATGTAGGTGGTTGACATTTGAGCTGGATGGAGTGAGACTATACAGGTATGAGGTACAGAGAGTAAAGTCACGCATACCCCACTGGAAATGGGAGGATCCTCCAAAACACACGGTTATTGTGTCTGGTGGGCAACTGCCCAATAGTTGATATTCGGACTATAGTATATGTTCAAATCGCACGGAGAACTTTGCTTGCGCGATGCAGGATTTCGATGTTAATTCGTCGTAGCATCGTGGCACTGCGGTTCTTTTTGTTGCCGTACAAATTCGCTTCTTTGTTTTTCATCTGGTGGCATTGATGCCGCTACGAGACTACTAGAAGGTTATGGTCTAACGAGTTTGGCAGGCTATGTGTGTATAGATGTTCATCTGATCCTAAGTAGCGCCTCATCAGTACGAGTCTTAGTTACGATGGGTAGATACATAAAAGGACGAGATCTAGTTAGATTTGTATGAGCATTCGTGGAAAAAAAGATACGTTTGAAGTTATTCTTAGATAGATAAAACATTTACTTGATGCCACACAACAAAAACAAAATATCCAATACACAAAAGGACAATATAAAGTTCTGAAAAATAGTTGCAATATGTTTACCGTGATGAACATAAAAAAAATCTAAGAAGTGAAATTATATCTCAGGTAGATTCAAAAATTAAGCAGAATTGTACAACCATAGTGTGTTTGGTTACAACAAAAATGGAAGTGCAGCTCAGCATGTGTGTCCACTGTGAGGATCGCCCGGAGGACACGGTGGAGCATATGGTGGAGATCTGCCCTGCCTGGGCTGAGCACCGCCGTGTCCTCGTCGAGGCGATCGGCGGCGGCAACCTCTCGCGTCCGGCCATGGTTGAATCCATGGTCCGGAGCGAGGAGGCTTGGGAAACGGTCACCTCCTTCTGCGAAACAGTAATGATAGCGAAGGAGGAGGCAACCCCGCGCGAGGGAAAGGCAAGGCCTTCGCCCCAACCGCCGCAACAGGAGAAGACGCCCCGGGAGTCGGGAGTCGCAGGGCGATCCCCGGCCACCGTAGGCGCGGGCCTGCGGACGGCGAGCATTGGGTGGCTCGCTGTCCGATCACCACCAGGCCCGGGTCGATGGCGCGTTGTGTTTCACGCGCGCCTCAATGAGATGTCAGCATAAAAGACGGGGCCCGCTAGGGCCAGAGCCTGCCAGGGTTGCGGAATTTGTTCGAAAGAGTCACCGCTGCCCTGGAACGCAAAGGGCTTTAGAAGGAACACGAATGGGTTTTAGTCAGTAAGAGTCTGACACGCCCTTCCGCTCCACCCAGAGCGGAAGAAGTCATTTGATGATTTCCCATCGTTAAAAAAAAAAGCTCAGCATGTGTCAGGCAAATATACCTGACGCTGATGATCTGCTGGAGGCCGTCGGTGGCATACAGGCTTCGAGGTGATTTTGTGGGAGAAGAGTTATGTTTGTGTATAATGTGTTAGTGTTACGTGAGGAGTGAATGTCCTTAGTCACCGTCTTGTCTTTTTTCTGGGTTAAGCGAATCGAAAAAATCCAGTCAATTCCTCCCACGACCTTTGTATCATTATAATGTAGATTTATTTTTATGTTCTTTATATTTACATGAGGTAGTTATATACCGTAATAAAAGCCACCTGATATTGGGTTACTTTTATGATGATTACTAAAATGAGTTTAGTCATAACGCTGTATATACGATATTTTTTGCGAATTAGGCCGAGGTGAATGAACTGTTGTAGATATCATTTACGTTTTTAGATTTTGTTGCTGAGTTCATGATTGATATCAGACCGAAAAAATGGCTGTCTGTAAAGTCGGTTTACGGACGATAGTTTAATTAACGTAACAACGTCATAACAAAACATTGATGAAATGATCGTAATGTTACAATGAGCGTAACGTTACAATGAGCATAACGTTACAAAAAGTCATCCTTTTTCGTGCGTGCAGCCGGCGTTCATCGATTTATTAGACGTTGTCACGTCAATAAAAATTTACACCTTAATTAAAAAAAAAATCTTAACATATGAAATATTTGAATACTGTTTAGCAGATTATAATTAAAGAGAATTTCTAAATTAGGATTTGCTTATTAGTGTGTGAACTAATCATGTGCTTAGATTTTTTTATGAATAAGAATTATTGAGGTATCTTTTCGTAGTCTAATATTTTTCATTTCACACACACACTTAGTTCTTAGCATACCTACATTTTATTTTTTTATTTTTTTAAATTTTATTTCTATGTACCATGCGTGTTTCATGTAAGTGCTAAATAAATATTATTTTTTCTTTCTTTCTTTCTTTCTTTCTTTCTTTCTTTCTTTCTTTCATTTGTCCTACATCTGAAACCGCAATCATAAGAATATTTCCGTATTTTTCTATAAAGGACATGAGTCTCAAATCTGTCGAAAATGGCTTCCCCCATATTTTTGACAACTTATTGCCATTGACTCTTGGTAAAGCTGATTACTGACCGGTGTTATATGTAATCTAAATTGTTACAAAGCGAGAATTTGTGCAGATAGTACGTGGAAACGAGCACGAATATGCGCATGCTACTCGGATTTTAGGCCACGGCGTATCGTAACATGCTCGCTGCGAATGGTACATTACGGCCCGTAACACCGGTCAGTATCAACCTGAAGACGACATTGTGACTAGATTTCGAAAGTTTCCAAATGCAGGCGAAGTATTCTTGAGATTCCATTCAATTTCCCAGTTTTTTTTGACCTGGTAAGCACTCATCTACCTATGTATTATCTCCCCACAAGCGTATTAGTATGGGCAAAAGAATAATGTGCCCGTTACCGGGTCACATTATTTTAATCACAGGGCTATTTCTTTGGCTAGGTAAAAACAACGTGATACACTGTTTCTTTTGTCCAGCTTAAGTATTACGAGGAAATGGAGAAGAGTCATTACTGGACTGTTTTTAGAATTGAATAAGAATAGAATCGAATAGAAAATATTTATTCGACACAAACACAACACAACAGAAACACATATAACATAACAATGATATGTAGTACGATTGAGCTGTGCGTGCCCGTACCGAAAGAGTTACCATCACAGCATTTGCTGTGCGTCAGACATCCAGTGCTGGTGGCTGGCGCAGTGACACATGGACGTGGGTAATTAAAATAGATACATTCTTGAATATTACATTTTAGCGACCATGATTTTTAAGTCTGATTGGGTTCCAATTTAAAAAATATAAACGTAGATTATGTTTTTCAAATTATACATTCTTTGTGTAGAAGTATATGAAGGAAACTCCATGGACTGTTAATATTAGATTCCGGACCCAAACGTTAACCAATGGAACCCTATTGCTTAGCCTCCGCTGACCGTCCGTCTATCTGTCAGCGGAATATGGGTACTTCATAAATCGTAATAGATATACAGTTGAAATTTACACAGTTATATTTCTATTGCCGCTATAACAGCAAAAAACAAAAGTTAAAAAGTTAATGGGGCCGTCCCACATAAGAAACGTGATTTTTTCGGTACGGATTCCTTACAAAACCGGCCAACGGCGAGTTGGACCATGTTCTTTATATTTGTCACTATCGCAACCTTAGACCTTCTTTAGAAGTTCAAGATGGAGACGCAAACATGTACGAGCCAAAAACCAAGCCAAACGATAAAAAAAAAACTTTTTACAAAAAAATACGAAGAAACAAAACTAAAAACACCGACTTTCGAAATTCGGACTAGTTTCAACGGCATCCTGAGGGCATTCGCGCAGAGGTTTGATTGTCAGTACCTGAACCATTGCTGTATGGTTCACTTACTGAGCAATCGAAACCAGTATTATGTATGTTTGGATTTTTACGTGTTTTTATGTGTGTGTGTTTTTGTTATTATTTTGTTATGTGTAATTATTATGTGTAATGTGAGTGCTATGATCCATGTTGGTCGAAATAAACGTTTATTATTATTATTATTATTAAAACTCATTTAGTAAGTCGGTTGTATTTTTTTGTAAAATAGATTTTTTTACTTTTTAGTCATGATACTAATTACCAACTTCATTTTGCTTACTTGGACGACGGAATTATATCATCAAAGTAAGCTACAAATAAGCAAAATGCTCATAAAATAAAAACTGCTGGCGATACTGAATAAAATTTGTACGGAACCAAATGGCAACTTTACCGCATCAACAATAAAAAAATTAAAACTTAACAAAAAAAACCCACTGGATTGAGAACCTCCTACTATTTTGGAAGTCGGTTAAAAAATTGAAACGAAGTTCGAAGTTTATTCTCGGAATAAAACTTTGCATTGCTACTATAACAAACGTCTTAAACACGTCAGTCAGTTTCATTTCAACAGTTAATATTGTTTGTTTCAGTACCAACAGCCCACGCTCAAGGCGTGCTGGGCAAGAAAGCTGCTCTGCCTTGTGACATCCAACCCCTGGCTGCAGAGGACCACGTCTCCATGGTGCTCTGGTTCAAGGAAACTGATGGAGAGCCTTTGTACAGGTAATTTCCTTAAGTATCTCACGAAGTTAAAGGTGTTCATGGTGCAGATTTGTGTTCGGCTGATGTCAATAGGCTCGCTTTCATATGCGGAATTTAATCATATTTAGCTAGGAAATCTAGGTCCATCTCTGCCTAACCCTTCGTCGAATTCTCGTGTGATGTTACGTATTTTAAATCCACACAAAATGATTGATTAAAAAACCGTAGCCTAGTCTACGGACTAGGCTACGGTTTTTTAATCTTATCGTCTATAAAAGGAAGAAACAAAACTAAAAACACCGACTTCCGAAATTAAAGTTATTTTAGACTTTGTAGTGTTTTATTTGGAAGTCGGTTACATTTTTTTTTTGTAAAAAAGTTTGGTTGTGATATATGTGACAATTATCCGACGTCATTTTGCTTACTTGGACGACGTAATTACATCATCCAAGTAAGCAACAACTAAGCCAATTGCTTATTAAATAAAATCTGTTGAGCCAAACTGAATAAAATGACGGGACCAAATGACAAGTATACCGCATCGAACGAAAAAATAATCACATATACATCTGATCAGCAATCTCGGAGTAATCTGTGTACATACATAAAAAAAATACCCGCCGAATTGAGAACCTCCTCTTTTTTTAGAAGTCGGTTCAAAAGGCAGAACGATAGGAACGTTTTACTTCCACGGATTCTATGATGGGAGTTTTTGTATGTCCGTGAATACTCACACTATAGTGGAGAAAATCTGCAGCAAAGCTTTTAACAGACAGAGAATAAGTTAATATCTACTTACTTATTCGGTTAGTGCATTGAACCGCTCTGGTTATTTCCGTGCTATTCGGCGAACCATATTTTCGAGCTCGTTTCTTTTTATGGGCTAAACTAAATTTAAATAAAATATCCGAATGGGTGCACGAGAGCGGAAGGTTTTGCCAGTCACACCTATATCTGTTGTTTTATTTCGAAACATAAAATATCGACAGTGCATTTTTATATGTCGGATCACGGTTTTAAAATGTTAGTAGACTGCTGCGTGCTGAAATGACGAGAATTAATCAAACGAAGTAGGGAAACGTAATAATATAATAATCTCTCAAATTTTGTACTAGAGGTTTTAGCTTAGATGAGTAAAAATATAATGCGCATAATATCTGAAGGTTTCGCTTATTGCATTCTGACAAAAACACCTTAAATTTCCCAATGTTTTGGCAAGTTTTTCACATTAATTGTCGGCGAGATGATATTGCGACTTGAAATAATGCGAGATAAATAATAAGGCAACGTTTTAAAGGTTTCCAACACCAAAAGGATGCTTATTTCAAACAGCATTAAAGTATAAACTAATTAAATTATTTCATGAAGTGCCTCGGAGAAGTTCTCAACACGTAACAAACTAAGACAATATTACACACACTTGGCTCTAATTACTGTCATAACTTCGCAACTTCCAGTCGTTTGTACAAACTTCCAACAATGTAAAAGACATTTTCCAAAAAACTTGTATGCAAATATAAACATGTTTTCAACCAAACAATCTTGGGAATGTCAAACAGCTGAATTTTTCAGCTAACACTGCAATGAAAGAAAAAAACAATATCATGGAATGTCAAACGGGTAAGAAAAGGTCGCGGTACGTAAAAGGCACAATAAGAAATACACTGAATATTTAAAGAGACTCTGAACGTACTGCGAAAGTGAAAGAGATTGCAGACGTCACTGTTTGTAAGACTTCTTTCGTTTTAGAACAGTGGATCCTAACCTTTTTAATATGGTTACCCCTTTGACCTATTTAAAAAATCTTCATATCATGCACCGGGTTTTTGTCTAATTCCTACGCTATTTCTACAATTAAACTCTGGAATATGCTTCCCCTTGACATCAAGAAGGCGGTGTCAAAATTTTCCTTTAAGCGTAAAATCCGTAAACACTACTTAAAAGCTTGTCATTCTTAGTCGTTCTTCGTCATGATTACTATGAATTCTCTTAATCGGTATGATTACATATTATATATCAAATTTATTAGTTTATTATTTTAGCATATATATGTATTTTATTAGTATTATATATATTATCTGTATATTCTTTCCGAAATGTTAAAATTCAATTTTGTATCTTATATTTATTTATTGTACACCTACCACAGTATAGTCTTAATAACCCAAAGGTTGACTGGTAGAGAATGCCTTGATGCATTAAGTCCGCCCATGTACCACTATTGTACATAAAGTTTAAATAAATAAATAAATAAAAAACTGATTTTACTCTCGACTGCAAATATAGGACTTTCTATAATTTCAGAAATAACGGTTACCAAAATATCGTTCCTCGTGTCTGAAATTGCGATTTTGAACTGTTGTATTTGACAGTGATATTTATTTAATTATGGCAACATTCTGATCACCATAACGAGTGATACTGCAACACCCAAACAAAGTGTGATGAGAATCTCTTCTATAGTGTGGTACGTGTGGCACTTACTGTGCGGCGGTCTATAGTTTAATATTTTTACGATTTAGCAACGTATTGATTAGATCAGGTCTTTATTATTAGGTTCTTTGGTAGCCCACAGAATAGATTATTTTCCCGAGCGGGGGTAATTACCCAGGTTCGGAACCACTGTGAAAAAATGACAATAGAGGTCATCGCTCTTTCCTTAAAATAAACCGAATATAAAAATTATGCAGCGTTTTACATTCGTTCAAAATGCAATGTGTCAAAATCGAAACAGCTGGGAAATTGCATAATCAATGTCTTTCCCCCCCTACACTAGATCCCTGCATCAGTGGACAACACACCGTCTTTTTAATTTTGACAATTAGTTCGACATTCATCACGTTATTCACGTTGTTGAGTTAACATTTTTTTTTATAATTCATAATTTTATGAACCAGCCTTTAATTCATTCGGTTTGTGATGGAGTGTCACGCAATTGAGGTGCAAGTGGCATCTGTTTTTTTTAAAATTGTTTTGCCATTAAGGCACGAGGGTTTTACAATTTTATATGTAAGAATGACAATAAAATCCGGTAGTTCAATGACCGCAAGCGCCCTACTTAAACGCAACACCTACAAACAAACGTAGGTAAGGAATGTCTGCCACTACGGAACGTATGTACGACACTACCCTACTATCGTTAGGTACCGATCACAGCTCTCTCGCCGATTGAATGCTAAAAGCACGCAGATTTATTGCTTTAAGGTCTCTTCAGACTGCAGCATAGTCGTAACAGGCTTAGACATTTTATCGAGTAGCTTTAAACGGATAAACATCGGGTTTACAATGTATTTGTTTTGTTGGAGAGAGGGATTGCAGTTTTCTGGGACGCTGCATTTGTAAATGTTTGTTGTATAAGGTATTTTATTACTCTAGGTATCATGTTAATTGTAGTTGTTTTGTTTGTAAAAATCTGTGATTCTGTAAACTTTATGTTAAATTACTACTTTAAACTGTTTACAAAGTTTAAGCGTCAGTCGCTTTCACTAAAAGCACTCAAACCTTAACACAGCGACATATAACAGGGTGACTTAAAATTGAATTGCAATCTTTTAAGTAGTGAAAGTAATCATAAATTTGATCAATTTATTATACTACTATAGGATCAACTCTGAAATGTGAAAAAGAATATGAAAAAAATATGACAAGTGAAAACACAGAAAAATGAAAAAATCACGTTTCTTGTCACGTCCGTTAGTTTATTTGTTTTTTATTTGGGATGAGTTTGCACTTGATTCTAGTCTAGGTCATGGATGACAGAGATAACGTCGACGATAGAGCGAGCTTACCCAGAAAAAGCCTCTCACTCTGATTTTGAAGAGATTGGAGTTGTATGCGTTCGGAAACACAGGCGCAGGCAGAGTTCCACTCCTTTGCTGTGCGCAATTTAAAGACGTTTGGAAACGTTTAGTGCGAATTGGTGGAACAGCAACAAAATAGGGATGGTAACTTGCAGTGCGTCAAGATGTCCGGTGGTAAAAGGGGGCCGGTGAGATGAGGTTGTGGAGTTCCTGGATACTCTCCCCAAAGTACAATCTGTAGAAGACCGACAAGCAGGCGACCTTGCGGAGATGAGCCAAGCTCTGAAGCTTGGCATCCACCAGTTTTACGTCGCCAATAAGCCTTTTAGCTCTGCGTTCCACCGAGTCAAGCGCGGCAAGTTGGTATTTAGCTGAGCCATCCCAAAAGTGGCTGCAATACTCCATGCAGGATCGGACTTGTGCTGTAAAGGGTTAAAAGCTGTCCGGGCGTTAAGCTTTACTCTATTTAGGATGACCTCTTTTTGACCGCAGTTTGGGCTTTGTGCTCAATGGTGTCAACTCCATGCCTAGGAGCTCGAGCCGATCGGTTACAGGGACAGATGTACCCCGAAAAGTAGGGATTAGGTTGAAACGACTCCTTTTCGCGGTAAAAAGGCATGCTTGTGTTTTGGTGGCATTAAAAGAGACTAGATTGTCATCACGCCACTGAGAGACAAAACTTAAGGTCAAATTTGTCCGCTCTACCATGGCCTCTCTCAAGGAATGAACTTCTTCCCCGCTGGTTTTTGTGCTGAACAAGAAGTATCTCTCTGAAACCGACCTAACAATACGAGGCTGAAGCAGGTCATTGATGTGCAGCTGGAAAAGAGTTGCAGAGAGAACAGACGACCCCTGAGGAACTCCGGCATCAATAGCCATGAGGTCAGAAGAGCAGCCGTCAACGACTACTCGGATCGACCGTTGACTAAGGAAGTCTGATATCCAGCTACACAAATCAGCTGGGATGCCATAAGCAGGAAGCTTGCTGAGTAGACTAGCGTGCCGGACCCTGTCAAAGGCCTTCGAGTTATCAAGCGATACAACAAGTGCTTCGACGTGTTTCTCGATGGCTTCGCCATATTGCCCGCACCACCATTTCCCGGGGTGGACCGCTAGGAGGTAGATCCCAAACCACCTCACAAAAATTATTATTTGTTGCTAAAGAAATACACACTCAGTGTGAATTGAATCTGTATATTTTTAACGGTTAATGAGATACAGTTCGGTAACAGACAGACGTATGGACAGCGGAGTACGGCACCATGAAGTTGTAATCAACGGTTCAGTGCATGTTGTGTTTGTTGCGGCCAAAAACATTCATTCCATTACAAGTTTTCGGATATCAAATGGTATCAAATCTATTAAGTCTTGTGATAAATAAATAATGATAACATTTTTCCGATGATAATCCTACATCCGAACCCTGTCTAAGCTTCAAAGTACGGAGAAGTTAACGACGCTACTGTTTCAAGTACCACTTTCCGGCTAACTAACCCTGAGATACCGATAAGGGCCAGTTAGATCCGCTCGGATCATTACTCACGATCCAGCAGATAATAATTAGCAATACTTGTTCAGTTTCCGAGGAGTTATCACATTATTGTATCTTTTTAGCTTAGTGACTTATTTAAGTGAGCACGTGTGTTTTTATTACAATTACATGTAATATTATAAAAAAAACATGTTAAAGAATTGAACAGCTATCAATAGATAGCTGTTAATTTCTTCCAAAAAAACAAGCTCAGTTTAGCCTATCCAATAAGTTAGGCAAAACTGATATGTATATTTCTTTTTTTTATTTAACTTGCCATGTTAGTTTACATGTTTCGGTCACATCTTGCTACTGAATTAATAACTGCTACTCCCAACCGAATGAGCTGAAATTTTGCATATATGTACGTTTGGTTTGGATGACAATACACAGCTCAGTACAGTTACGTGACATCATTCTAAATAAGATATAATAGTGTTTGTTTTTTAAGTATTTCTGACCGGTTTCATTTCTACTTTATTTTAAAACAAGGGGCTAATACTTAACTTTATCCGGCTACAGATAAAAGAATTTAACATTAGCCTCAACTCGAAAATAAACTCCTGGTTAGTCAGCTAATCTTAAGTTTATTTCTACACCCATCCTTAGCCGTAACATAAATACGTAGTACTTCAAATTTTTAACCGACTTCAAAAAAAGGAGAAGGTTCTCAATTCGGAAGTATATAATATATATATTTTTTTGGTTGATACCTCATCAAATCAAATCAAATCAAAAGTATTTTTTTTCAAATTAGGCTGAGTGCCAGCACTTTTTGAACGTCAAAGTTCTACATAAAGACAGTCCCCCAAAACGCCCGCCCGTCACCACTTCCTACTGTCATAATTCCGTCATTTATGAACCGAGTTCAAAAATCCTTTTTTCATGTAAAAGGATATACGTTCCGATTAGTCCCATAGAAATGTTACCAAATTCGGTTCATTAGTTTGGTTTTCGAATCAAACTAGCTTGGGAAAATAGAAAATATATCATCCAAGTAAACGAAATTACGTGTTATGCTTTCCTGTGAATACCAGTGGTTGTTAGGTGTGGGGTACCACTAACGTGAAACTTAAAAAACTTTTTTACAAGAAAATACAACCGACTTTCAAATAAAAACATCACTACAAAGTATAAAATAACTTTCGGTTGTATTTTTTTGCAAAAAAGTTTTTAGTGAAAAACAGTATTTATTTTGGGAACAATCAAAATAACCACAATCATTATTTTGTCCCCAGCTACGACGTCCGAGGCCGGCTAGCAACGCAGCCGAAGCTCTGGTCTTCCACGTCGGGCTTCGGCACACGGGCCTACTTCCGAGCAGCCGCGAACCCTGCCGTCCTGTTCGTGGACAGTGTGGTGTCCACTGACGCAGGGGTCTACCGCTGCAGGGTCGACTTCAAGAACTCGCCGACCAGGAATCTGAGGGTCAACTTTACTGTTATTAGTGAGTATTGATTGGTTTTTCAAGTAGCATGTAAGTTTTTGGATTTTTGGTTGTAGCGAGTCTGCTTCGCACTGGCACAAAAATACGACGTCACATGACACGTCATCGAGATTTTTTGTGTTAAATCTAAGTGAAATATTTAATTTATTACAAAACTCATAATGAGATTTTTTCATCAAAATTCATTGTGTTGTTTAGAAGAACTACCCGAAATACTTCTCGCAAAGCCGAAAAACGAATATGCAAAAACTTTGTACCTCTTTTACTAAAATTACGAGAACGAAGGAGTATGACAATTGGCGCAGTTCAAGTTTATTTAAATACATTAAAATTATGGTCTAATTTCGGTCACTAGGCGACCACTAGTTATCAGAATTACAGCTTTTGAAGCCAAAAAAAATTACGTTTAATTCAGACCTGACCACTTCCAATAGGAGCGAGATAAATCAAACAGCATTATTAATATCCAATAATAAAAATTGCATGAGGTCCGGACTGGACTGAAAATTGAAGTCCAGTTTTAAACAGAATTTTAAAAAATTGCATGCAGTCATCAGTACAATTTTAAAATAACGTTTATATGTAATTTATTTTGTCCCGTAAAGAGAGCAACAGTAATAATATTAAAATATGCTATTAATATTTATAAAATATTTTATGCATTATAAATAATACTTATGTAAAGGTCTTACGTTGATCTAAAGGTTGAAGTTATTTTTATTTATCGCGCTAGGACGTGTTTGTCGGTCGGGTGAAAAGGGTCGGACTAGTAAATGGAATATAACTTATTACGTACGTCTACGTGAAAAACTACGTTCGGAGGTTTTAATTTGTCGATATTTCGGGTAGTTTGTCCCTTTTCATTCCTGGTTTATGTTTTTTCAAGGAGGTTATTTTTTTAATTTATGGAGGTTTGCGAATTTAATAGAAAAACATCTGTTACTGAATGTAAAACATTAACTTGGAAGAAATGCTAAATTATGATAAACTGATTGTAATTATTATAATTGTGCTAATCCCCTTCCGTATAAAATGAGTAACGAAATGCAGATTAAATGAGAGAATCTTATTATACGTCAAGACTTGGCATCATGTACAATTGTACATCTTCGTTCATGCAGTGTTAGAACCACAACAATATTTATAAAAGCATTAATATCCGTAGGTACCGCTTGTATACCACCTAAAATTAATCAAGACACATGATATATCTATTAGGTACAGAGTACAGCATCCAATATTCCCGGAATACCACACGAACGGGATTTATTTATTTAACGTACTAAGGGTTATCTGAATTTTACGAGACTCGAGCGTAGCCACGCAATGTGTATCGTGTAACATCGATCTTTGGTCCTAACCCAGAATTTGGTCTTTAGGGGCGGCATTTATCTAGCCGACAGAAAGTGGGATATAAAAATGGCTACAAATGTCATCTTATTTATATCTTGACCTTACACGAGGCGATTTAAAAAATGACCAGTATTCACATAAGTAGGATTCGGGAAAGTTTAGTAAAAACCTCATTCTATTGTCTCGAATTTTTGGTCCTATTTTTCTAGATTAATAATTTGATTCAACTATAATTGGATTCCTTTCTTAGTTACTAAGTTTGTTACGAGAAACACAATAAAATTCAAATTACAATAAATAATAAGCACTAACTTTAAAATATTGTAGAAACAGATTGTTTTTGATTAAACAACTTCAAAATCAACAATTTTGTTTAAGTACGAAGTTTTATTCATGGCCCCGACCGTTTCAATTTAAAATGACAAATCTAGTTTTATAACAAGAAATATAAGTCTTCTCTTCAGAATTTTAATTAAATATGAAGAATTTGACTGGAACACGAAGAAAAAATTTCATGTATATAAATGAGAGGGGTTTCACAAGAAATTGAATATGTAATGAGTTAGGACCGGACATCAAGCGAACCGCGCTTTTTATAAAACCATTCAAATTCAGGACTATTCATAAGGCGTGCCTCAAATATATTTATGTTTTCTTTGACGTCTGTAGTGTGGCATTAACATGAAAGTGTGGACAAAGTCTATATTGAAGGAGAGACTGGAGAAAAATTGATGTCTTGCGATAATATCTATAAATACTTTAATATCGTCGACATAGCCCGAAGGATTGCCAAACTGAAGTGGCAGTGGGCAGGGCACATTGCTCGCAGAACAGATGGTCGATGGGGCCGAAAAGTTCTGGAGTAGCGACCGCGTACCGGAAGACGCAGCATTGGAAGGCCTCCCACAAGGTGGACCGATGACCTGGTGAGGGTCGCGGGTAGCCGATGGATGCGAGACGCACAGGGCCGGTTATTGAGACGACACTTGGGAGAGGCCTATGTCCAGCAATGGACGTATTTCAGCTGATATGATGATGATGATGATGATGATGACACTTCGCACAAAATTAAGTTTTAGATGCAACGGGGATCAAAATTAGCCTGCTTTTTACAAACTATGTTGGAGACGACTTCCTATCTAACCGTATACTGCTGAGTACCAGTATTTTATATAGCATGACTGATTAATAGTGCTTATCTGACTTCCAGAAACCAGAATCTGGGTATCACAATATCCCATGACAAGATTGGTGTCAGATTTCTTTGCTTCTGTCTGCCCGTAAAGATCTACAACTGATAGCCGGGAGCAACGGTTTAAAGTGCTTTTTGATGCACGGAGGATCTGGAAGCGACTGTGGCAATCGTATGTCTAATCGCATAATAAAAGCAGGAAATAAACTCAGAATGCGATGAAACCAATCCCCAAGAAAAACCCGAACCACCAAGAAAACCACTTCTTTCGTAATTAATTTCCTTGCGGATTTCAAGATTGCTTAATGAGTTCCCTATGTCACGTCAGCCGTAATTAAATAGTGGTTGTTTAAAGCCTGGCTGGAAGCAGCCGCTGAGGAGTGTGTGGTGGGCTCAGTAAAATACCGAGCGTCGCAGGATTACAGGGATACGGGGAATAAAACAGGGGGAATTAAATTAGGTGAACTAAACTAATCAGTTCTTAGGGTTTAAAAATCATTTGTTTTTCGATCATAATCAGTGATCGGGGAATTGGGCGCTAATATACACTAAACTTCAAACTTCACTTTTATTCCCACGAAAGTACACTCCTTTTCTTGGGAAGTCGTGTAATAAATACAACATATTGACCACTTTTGAGTACATTATAAATTTTTATAGGTATTCCATTTGTTTTCAATAAAATAAAGATACTAAATTAAAATAACCACTGCTAAAATTTCATTAAGTCTGTTATAGTTGTTTTTACAAAATTGTTCAATCCCGGGAACCCGGGATTACTTATTTATTCAGAACGGAATGTCCTTACTATTCTTTCACGGGAAGAAATGTAGGTATATAAGAGCCCGATTATCCAATCACTGATCATAATAAACTAAGCAAGGAGGTCTTTACATCAAAACATCTATCCAGCCTTTTCCCAACGATGTTGGTTGGAGTCTGCTTCCAATCGAACCAGATGCGGCTGAATACCAGTATTCTGCATGAAGCTACCATCTGACCGCCACAACCCAGTAACTGAGTAATACGATACGAAGTCAAAATAAAGAAAACTTTTTAATATTTCACGAGTTTCAGGACTAATTTCACGTTGAAAAATCACCAATATTTTTTTAACATAACAACCAATTTTATCATTTGTTTGTTTAGTATTTAAAACAACGAACGCCTCACTTTCGCATTTATAATAGTGTGAATAATTTAACAGAAAACATAAAAAGGACTATAAAAACAGAACCCAAAATTAATCCAACTGTCAGCAGTGCTAACACAATAAATATAATTTGTAAGCTGTCCGTTTGTCAGCGTCATCACGCGACGACTAATCAAGATCTATTCTCGCAAACAATGAGCGCTGACGAGGCGATTTCAATGCAATTAATAAAACATGTTGGTAATGTCGTTTGTGAAATAGAATATTATATAATTACGATCCCATTTTGTTTTAATCCGATTAGGCTGGTGGCTGTTTTCTGCGTGCGTCAGCTGTTTCTTATCGCGTTAATATTACAGAACTTGACTTTGTACTGAAAGATTATTAATTAGGTAAGTATGACTAAGTAAAACCAGTGAATGTGTAAATAACATTGTGGCCCTGATCTTTCTCTCGATGTTTCATAATAGTTTATAGGAAAATATAAAATAAGGAATAGTTTATTAATTTTTTAATACTCAACATCACACATTCACAATATTCACATCATAATCATATCAGCCAAAAGACGTCCACTGCTGGACATAGGCCTCCCCCAAGTGTCGCCACAACAACCGGTCTTGTGCGTCTCGCATCCATCGGCTACCCGCGACCATCACCAGGTCATCGATCCACCTTCTGGGAGGCCTTCCAACGCTGCGTCTTCCGGTACGCGGTCGCCACTCCAGAACTTTTCGGCCCCATCGACCATCTGTTCTGCGAGCAATATGCCCTGCCCACTGCCACTTCAGTTTATAGCACTTAATTTGAGAATATTTTCATTGTGCGTTACCTACAGATAAGAAATGAATTTAATCTGCCACAATCTGTGTTTCAACCTGCGGATCTTGAAGTAAACATTTACTGAGCAGGTTTCTTCTACAAGCGTGTTTTCTCGTCGACCACATCATCGCTTACCATCAAGTAAGATAGTAGTCAAACGAATAGATATAGGTTTACCTATCAAAATAATGAAAAAAACATTACCCTCCTTAGACAGTCGGGTTTAAAGAGTTTTTTTTTTTAAATGACGTGCACCAGGTGGAAACACTGAGACGCCAGGTAGAGGATCCTGTGAAAGTTTTAATATTTACTTTGAGACATAAGTTAATTTGCCGTCAACGACATGTTGACGTTATAAGTGACGTTTTCAACGTAAAAGACGTTTTGCCCTAGTGGCGTTATCTGTTGGCGTGAATTTATTTATTTATAAAACTTTATGCACTAGTAAAAAAAATTGTACAAAGCCGGACTTATGTAATGTATATGTAAATCGGGCTGGTTTCCGCAACTCTACGACTAAGCGCGTAGGTTGCGTGCAGCTGGGACAAATTTGATCGAAAGCCGGACTTAATGCATTTTCTACCAGTCGACTTTAAGGTGGTGAAGAGACAAAACATATCAGGTGTAACCTAGAAAACCTTCACTAGCAGTTCCGTGTTAGTATTTGTATTATATTGTTTAAGATGCAACTACTGTTCTCATTTGCCATTACATCGCTTTATATTCAACTTACCCTCGCATATAAGGGACTAACTACAGTTGAACAATAATAAATGACAGTGTTGCGTCTAAGCGACAGTGATCAATCGTATCTTTTCACTCATAAAGCTACCATCTGACTTCATTATTCGTCCAATTGGCCTATTGCCAGACATTGCCAGGCGCAAGAGTATTGCACCTAATTTATGTCACAGTGAGTTTCCGACGGGACTCGAAAATACCAACCTAGGTTTTCATGTTTGGCATAATAACATTCTGTGTGTGTTAAAGGCTTGCTTTTATTCCAATTTATTTTTACACTTGTAATTTTCTATTACCGGTCTTATTATAAAAAAAAACTTGTTTATTTAGCACACATAGATCCACACAATGTAGATACAAATATAAGATAACGTGGCAATACCGCCAGTCTTTTGGGTACACTTCCAGTCGACAGCAAAGCGGATGAGTTTTTGATAGGACCGGACTAAGTTGTAGTTTGGCAGAAAGAACTATATTTCAGCTGCATAAATTTCGTTTATGTTACAAAAATTTAGGTGGTCTAGGTATAGTTTAAGGCTCCCGCAGATAGTCGTAACGAAAGAATGGGACTACACCTTTTCTAAGAACTAACCATCGCGTAGGGCCTATTACATTATATATATATTTCGTGATTACGTTTAAAAATATCGGACAAAGCGCACTTCATATTCGAGCTGAAAACATGAAACAAAGTAAAGCCCTTACTCAACATAAGAGAACGACACAAAAGACCAGTCCGCATAACAAGTGCCGTATTGCAATCACAAAAGGACCAAAAACTAGGCTTCAAGAGTATCGGTCACGTTTCTACCTGCGATAATGGCTGCAATCAGTAACAGGTCTGAAGTGGTTTCCACTGCTACAGCGGTACGGCAATTACAAATTGGAAAGATTCCAATACAGTGGGTATAAGTGGGGGATCGTTTACAGGCTCTTCTGGGGTACTTTTGTATTGTTTTACGATTATGACTTAGATGTTGAGTGGTGGCTGCTTTTATGATGTAAGGTTAAGAAGTGATTTTTAATGGAGTATGTTTTTCTTTGAAATATTTTTGGTATATGCAATACGAAGTAAAATAAATTGGTTTTCTGATGAAGAAATGACGAGACGATATGAGAAAAAATATTTTGAGCGAAGTCGAATACGAGTAGTTTAGGGTTAGTAACAATATTCTTAATCCTACGTGTTTACTGAATACATAAAAGAAAATTACGTTATTTCTTTTTGAAATTACCTATTAGTGGAGTGCCTGGGGATTTTAATCTCGGATTTTTGTTGTAATTTAAAAATTCAAAATTGAATGTTTAGGTAATAATAGTTGTATAAAAAGTTTATCTATTAAAAAAATATGTATTTGAGTCCACTCTCTCTGTTGTCACCATATTGTGATAATGTGCAATTGCGCAATCTGTACATTATTTTATCCTTTTAAAAATGTGCCACCAATTCGTCGACTGTGGTAGTTTTCATTGTAATATTTAGCATTGCAGGTTGGAGCAGCCATATTTAAAAAGGTCATTCACGTTAACGGGGTAATAACAAGAAATCTCGCTTTTTTTATTCATGAAAAAGTAATGGTTCAAACAAATACTATATGAAACACGAATGCTGTCAGATTAAAAATTTATTTCAGCGGCAGAAATTGCCATAAACTCTATTTTTGTTTTATTTTTAAATGGAAATGGAAAATTCAAAAATCCAAAAACGACTGATTACTTGAAAATAGCAATTTAAAAATCAGATTGCAAAAAGTTGACAATGATGAAATTATACCTCTTTTTAATACAAGCGAGACACGTTTGATATCACATATCATTTCAAAATTAATATCATTTATCCGACAGTATTTTTGTGATGAAAGCAAAATTAATTGACGTACGACAAGTTGACGCGCCAATTAGTGTCCAATTAGTATTTCCAATGAATTGAAAACATTTAAGTCGGTAGTCGGGTCAGACGCACACAAAAACACGGATGATAAGACCAAAAATATTCCAACTAAGTATAGTTAATATTTTTGGTCTTGTCCGTGTTTTTGTGCACGTAATAGTTTTTGGAATTAGTGACTTTGTATTGTATAAGATCACACCTTAAAGTAAATTATTATTTTTGGTTTCAGTAAATGTAATATGCGCCAAAGATGCGAAAACGAAATGGCTCTTAACTTAGTTGACATTACTTTTTATTAACTTGTTGTTAATTAAAAGTAAAATACACATGTATGCAAGCTTTACACTCTTAACAATTTCATTTTCTTTAAAAGATAATCTAATTTTCTATTTCCAGAGCATTGAATAAAAGACAAACATAATTTAATGTTTCTTAAACTAAGTATGAAACGGCATTATAATTTCCCCTTAATTTTTCTTATTCAGTTATTCATTACAAAACTTGGAGCCTTAAATCCGGTAACTTTGTGCAAAATGGAACCGAATCAGTCTTCATATTTAATGTTATATTTTTTCTTATAAAAGGGACACGTCGAGTCTTTTGTGTTTCATTAAACGTGTGCGATCAAAGAACTTTTCCATTTCTAAACGTCCGCCCAAAATACCATTACAGACATTTTCAATAATTCCGAAACGAAATTAGTTCCGGAGCGTTTCGGCTCCATTCGACGTTCTGCCGACGAATAACGGAATATTAAAAAAAGAAATTTTATCACGCCCGTTTTCTTCTTTTTGCATTTTTAATTTATCTTCAGTTTGCGTTCTGGACTTTTGAGAATGGAAAACTTTTGAAGTAGTATTTCGTGAACAATTGTAAATATTCATAAAAAGAACCGTTTTCCGCTTAGAGGAAGTGTGTTTAAAAAGTTGGCTCTAATAAAACGCGTGTTATAACGATTGAAGTTTGACTCGAGAATGTCAGGAAGAAACAAAAGAAACTTCCTCACATTGTCTAATGACGCCTTATTACGGAAACTCCGAAGAGTTTCAGAAGCCAATTATATTATTATTTTACTGCAGGACTATACCTTCCTCGGCGATCGTAAAGTAAGAACATAGAATATAATGTTATCAGTTTTTTTTCTGCTGTCGTAAATGACGACCGAGAGGAAATTGAGGCTTAATTGGTTAATTGAGTAGGACCTTGACCTTCCACGATACGGATTGCGCGTTTGATCCCTCTATGAATCCAAATTGCCTTTATAAATTAACATTGGTACCTCATTGTTTATTTGTTGGACGTGTGAGATTTAAGCCTACAAATATGCCAGACAAATCGTAGTGTTTCTAAAACGAAGTATTCACAAACAAATCCATATTCATAAAAGGTATGTATGTTATAAATCATCCCTACATCAGAGGTCAACCTCGATTCCGCATCTAAAGTTGACGATCCCATTTCTTTGCGATCTCACGGGAATTCAGTAAATTCGTCACAGTGGTTGCTCACGACAGAAAAGAAACTCTCACATTTCTAAGACCAACCGTGGGGTCGCGTCCGTCATTTTTTCCTTTTATATTACACACATTTATGTACGTACAACTTATACTTATTTATTGAGCAAGTATATTTTGTGTAGCTAACTCATTCGTCTTCTCATTTGAAGCGATCCTTTACGTTCAAAGGTTCGGTATATTCGTTCGCTTGCCAATATCGCTAACCTCACTTCAAAAGATTTTTTCCGAAGAGTTTTTTTACTTGCTTTGTGGCGAAATTGTAAATTTTCAGCCCTGGTATAAATGACAGCTTGTCGAGTGCAGGGCGCCTTGTGGTGGCAAAGGCCACGTTGCAAGTGGTGTGGCATTCGTTGCACGCGACAACATCATGCTATAAGGAAAGAAAAATAGAGGGTACGATGTGAATTTAGCGCTGAAAAATACTGGCTATGTTTTTAAACGTATACTTTTGGCGTTATAATTCAGTTGAAGTATATTTGGTCCTTTGGGACGCATTAATCTGATTACAAAACAATTTGAAATTAAATAGCGGAAATAAAATTTGCTGCGTATTAAAGTTTGAATACGTCTGGAAATAAATTTCTCTCATGAAAAGCTTAATAATCAGCTGAAATTGCTAATCTTTCAACAGTGGGATTAACTCGAATTTAATCCGATTTTTTCACAAATACCTTTAACCTTTCACAAAATTACCAGTCGTTTCCCCCGAAATATTACAACACATAAACGTAATTCCCATACATCTGTCCATAATAGTAGTTTTCACGGCACATTAGCTCCGCACTATGAATAGGTTATTTCGCAAAAGGACAATTTCCCATTTGGTCCGTTGCACGTGCGTCTACGTGCCCTCTCTTCCTAACTAGTTCTGCGATTAAATTTAACTTTTGCGGACGTTTTTTCGACTCATACGTGAACAAATTTCTTATTTTGGACGTCTTGGGTCTTGGGCCCGGTTTGAAGGCTGATGGGAAGAAATTCGGGACACGACTGCGTTGTTTAGTTACGGCCGCTGTTTGGTGTAAGTTTGCCCACTTACTGGTAGGTACCAGAGTGTTTGTGTTGTTGTTTCCTTGTAAGTGCGACGATGATGTAAAATAATTGATAACTAGCAACGGTAGTTAATACAAGGTAGTAGCTAAGCAGTAAGAATCTTATTTTACTTTATGCATACAAATGTTTAGAGGTGGACTTAATGCCTATGGCAATATTCGTACCGAATATGTATAAGACTTGATAATCATACACTGCCTAATCTTATGTCAGCGTCAGCAAACGGAGTTCGAGGCGTCAGCAAACGGAGTTCGAGTCTCTGAATTTTAGGTAAAAAAATATTTAAACATAATTAACAATTTTTGTACTAATTTACAATCAAAAATCTAAGAGGAAGAATGCATTGTTTCTCAAATATATCACTCATATGTAAACCTTCCATCTATTAGAAACATTTTGCTTAAACAGAGGCAGAGACGCCGTAATGGTAGCATCACACGGAGTCTGCCTTATGAAGACTAAACACGCGTGAAAAAGGCCTTCGCCAGTCCATCGCCTTGCATCATTAAGAACCCCTTTCCCTTTCGGGATTGTTTGGGTCCAAAGTATAAGTGCGCCGGGATACGGCCCGGACACTGCCCGTTATTCATTTATGCGGGCGATTACAGCTGTTGTTCCGTTCTTTGGGGTTTAAGGGATCCGGATTTATTTCGGGCCCAATGTGTGAGACATCGGGGGAACCTGGGACAATGTGGAGACTGCGACATGTGAATAAATTAAATGTTTGTGTGCATTCTTAATGTTTGGTCTTGCGTGTGGTGTGTCCTTGCTTTGGACCGAGCTTTTTTTGTTTTGAAGGGAGTTTATTTAGAATGCTCATGGCTCATGCATTAATTTATTCCTGTCTAGTTTCTTTGTATTTGCATCTATTAACAGCATAGTATATAAGTTTTATGAACATTCCAAGTTATTATTAACAGCCTTATTAATAAAAAAACTAACCACTTGAATAGATAAAAATACTGAATAACAGATTTGATTTTTTTTTAGATATTATTATCAAATTCATTTCCATAATAAATTCAAAAAACGACGATACATTTTTATAAATAAAAATCTTTTTGCCAATTTTGTTAAGAGGTCCTACTTTAACCGATTATAACAAGGAAAAGGTGTATCATTATTTTTTTTTAAATCATTTTCTTCATTAATAAAGGATTACCGTGTTACCCAGTTAATGGGTTGTGGAGGTCTGGTTGCAGCTGCTCCACGTAAAATACTGGTATTCAGCTGAATCCGGTTTGAGTGGAAGCCGACCCCAATAAAGTTGGGAAAAGGCTAGGCAGATGTGGCATTTTCTTCATTAATATTTAACCCCAAAATAGCTTTTCTTCCAAGCAAAGAAAGCCCACTGGTCCAATTAGGAAAGAAATCGATCTCCCTCTTAATCGCGTGTTTAATCAATTACTACCCTTGTCCATTGAAATTACGTTCAATTTTCCCCAATAATATAGAAAATGGCGTAAATTATTGCCTACCGTTTAAATAGATACAGTGTGACAATGAGCGATGTAATTACATGAGACAAAGAGTTTCTGGCGCCGGGAGAACAAAGAGAGAACGTGTCTCACGCAGTAGCGAGGATTATGCCGCCTTGGCACAGTTGAGCTGGAGCAGGAGGTTAAGTCTGAGCGGATTTTGCGAGCAATATTTTTGGGTTTCTGTTACTGCTTCCTTCAGTAAGTTAGGCACCATGATTTTATTTGTTTTTTTGACTCATTTGCTTATTCAGCGACTGGGTATAATAACTTACAGATGACTAAGTTTATAGTTTGGTTGTATTTTATTTTCAAATTTGCATGCATTTACTGCTTTCTAGTGGGCATAGATTTTACTGTGTAAAGTGATTTTTTTAGTACAGTAATAATTGAAAGAAAAAAACTGTAAAATAATCACTAAAACTTACCAGACAGGTTTAACGAACAATATCGTACAACTAGTACATACTAGACAAAAAATCTGAGACGAGGTAAACGTGGAATAATTTGAGGACGAAAATATTGCGATAGACTCCTGCTCAAGCCCTCGGGAGAAGCAAGCCTGCAAAATGAACCGACCTTTATATACTTAAATAAAATCACGTAAGCAATATATTCTCAATACAAACTTGACACACTGCTTGCCGCACTGCGTGATTATAATTCAGTCTAACGGATCCCCAATTAATGGCGTACACATGAGACGCTCAAATTAAAATGTTTAACAACTCGTTAACATCTCGGAACGCGATTATTTTCGCACGCACGAGCTACGCACACGCAACGTTCACGCCACGCTCACGTCACGCGCACGCCGCATTCACGCCACGTCCACGCTGTTCATATTATATTACCTGTATAATTAAGTGAAATTTTAATTTGATACGGGTCATTATTCTTCACACTTTAGATGGCAGTTACTATCGTAATAAACATTAATTATTCTGAAGGGCATTTTAAGCTGAAAATCATCGTATTTAATAAATAGGGTAACGTATTTAATAAATTTAATAAATAGGCTTCCAGATTAGGTAATACATAATAAATACTATTTATTATGTATTACCTAATCTGGAAGCCTGTTCAATTGAATCTGTTGGTCGAGTGGTTAGTGACCCTGACTGCTTAACCGGAGGTCGTGGGTTCGATTCCCACCCAGGACAAATCTTTGTGTGATGAGCATGATCATTTGTTCTGTGTCTGGGTGTAATTTGTGTATAATATGTATGTATTTAGAAATATATAAGTATGTTTATCAGTTGTCTGGTTGCCATAGTACAGGCTCTGCCTAGTTTGGGATCGGATGACCGTGTGTGAGTTGTCCCAGGATATTTATTTTATTTATTTATATAATACCGAGCTATGATTGGTTGTTTTCGTTCTGATTACCTTATCACGATAACCAAATGAGATCTGACAGGAGGTTTACTGATGAGAAACTCGATTAAGCTTTCTCCGATGTCTTCTAGGTATTGGTATTCTTTTGTTTACTCTAGAAGCTTATTCTACGGTCACGAACAACTTCTAAAGTAAATAATTTGCGGTCCTATGGTACGAAAATGGAAACTTTAAATAGTGCGCTTAAGAAGCTAATCGTTTTTTGTGCCTTGACTTGACATAGTAATTTACTTATGACACGGTACTGAAACCTAGTTTATTTGAATAATATACATATCGCACACCTAGATCTAAACAGGGTTACCCCAAAAAAACACTTTTTTTCAGAAAAGGCGAAAAACTGATTACTGTGTCCATGTGCACTGCAGGAGTTTTCTGGATAAATTTATCCTTTGATGCAGCTAGAAGAAAGATATTGTAGGAATATTGTGTTTTTGTAGTTATTTCCCTATTGTTTAACAATGTATGTATATTCGTTTTATTATTTAGAATTGAGCCCGTGTTGGTGAATTTAGCCATGTAACATCGAGTAACGGAGATATGTTTAAATCTGTTTTATTGGTAGGTAGTGAGTTGTGGATATGCATAACTAAAAAATTTCAATTTTAAATTAGCTCCCTTTAGATCTAGGTGTGCAATATATCAATGCGTCTGGTATGAAACGCAAGTCAACTGATGTTTTATTTTTTTATCAGCCTGAACTGCCCTTAAACCAGGGAATATATATATATATATAGTCGTCCCAATTCCTTGAATTTCTCTCTTTGTGTGTTTCTTCATACCAATTCACTAGGCGTCCATCTTCTCCTCGGTTTGCTGCTACCCCGCCAGGGTTCCAATCTTGCGATATACCCGGGACCACACCTTTTAAAGCTGCCGACAGACATGGCCTGCCAGCCTCACTTCAGTCTTGCAACGTCAATTGGCGTTCTAAAGCACAGCGTAATATTTCTTATATACTTACTTAAATAGTCAGTTTAACATTAGGAATGCTCCATCAAAAAATTAAATTGTTGGAAAAGTTGCTGTTGAAAATTTATTAGGTACATTTAACAAATTTGCCATGACATGGACATTGATTTTGCGTTAATTTTCGATCCAGAAATTATGCCTTGGTTTTACAGGAACTAGTTATATAGATCAAACATGTTTTTTTTTTTTTTTTT
>NDFZ01004885.1:167768-198319 GCA_002192655.3 Mamestra configurata
GAGGCTTGGGAAGCGGTCACCTCCTTCTGCGAAGCAGTAATGCTAGCGAAGGAGGAGGCGGGCCGCGCGAGGGAAAGGCAAGGCCTTCGCCCCAACCGCCGCAACAGGAGAAGACGCCCCGGGCGTCGGGAGTCGCAGGGCGATCCCCGGCCACCGTAGGCGCGGGCCTGCGGACGGCGAGCATTGGGTGGCTCGCTGTCGTCCGATCACCGCCAGGCCCGGGTCGATGGCGCGTTGTGTTTCACGCGCGCCTCAAAGAGATGTCAGCATAGAAGACGGGGCCCGCTAGGGCCTGAGCCTGCCAGGGTTGCGGAATTTGTTCGAAAGAGTCACCACGGCCCTGGAACGCAAAGGGCTGTAGAAAGAACACGGATGGGTTTTAGTCAGTAAAAGTCTGACACGCCCTTCCGCTCAACCCAGAGCGGAAGAAGTCATTTGATGATTTCCCATCCTTAAAAAAAAAAAAAAAAAAAAAGTGATGATGCTGTCGGCAAGTGAGCACGCTGGCTATTATGCATATGTAAAAACTATGTAGACCCAGCTAACTCAGACGGTGGAACATGAGACTCTTAATCTCAGGGTAATGTGTTCGGGCTCCACATTGGACGCCACTGTAACGACGTTGTGAGAGCAGCATAGATCAGCTTAGACCTACGTTACAACACTTTTTATCAGCCTCATAGATTATTATTTTTTTTTTTTTTTTTTAAAAAAAACGTTGCCCCACTCTAGGAATTTCTCCTGTATCGTGGGTGCGTTTACAAACATACAAATTCACATACACAAACAGCCAGACCCGGAACAACTATCTGTAGGCCATACAAATATCTGTTCCGTGCGGGAATTTTATGAAAAGGAATCTCGTCTGGTTGTTGAGACGAGATTCCCACTAGAAGTAAAAAAATAGTGATAATGTAAAGCTGTAACACTGCGAAACTTGAGAGCCAGCAGGTAGTTTATCGCTCAGCACAACACTGAAGCTCATTTTTTATCGGTTTACATTCATTTGGAGCGGTGCGGTATAAAAATGAACAATTTCTGCTGCGCTTAAAAGGCTGGCGTTTATTCAGTTGTTTTTTTATAGTACTTTGAGAACATCTATTTAACAACATAATTCAAGAATTATAGAGGTAGTGACAGGTCACTGCGAAAATTCTGGCCTTAGTAAAACCGTATAGCTACAGAGTGGAACTATCCCGGAATCTGTGATTCCTGTTAGCTACCAGTCCTTTAATTTTTGTGAATATTTCATTTAGAGCAGGCTACAATATCAACAAATATTTGGAAGACAGTGAATTAAAACTCTGAAGTAAGTACTCTTAAATTATCGTGAATGGTAGATTTAGTTTCTCATCTCCATATTTAGTTGCTTTTGGCAAAGTTTTGTGAGTCAAACGCGAGAAAAAAATGGATTTTATTTTACCAATTTATTTTAGAAGCAGAGGTTGGAATTAGGAAGAGTTAATTATGTACTTACATTGATTTCATACAGCGAAAGAATAGTGGATATGCCTCAAATCCCGAGATTATTTTTTAAAATTTATCTCTCTCAAAAATTATTTACTTTTACACAATTTAAACCATTGCACGCGCGACGTTGCCAAATTAACATCAACGACATCGGATGTCCGAAGTTGCAAAAATCCAATGCGCACACGCGCGATATTGCCACATTTGTAGTTTGCACAACATATCTTGTGAGAACAAAAGATGAAATATTATTATTTATTTGTACTATTGTGGGCCACACGGTATTGTCTATTAGAAATCCCGGGAAGATCCATATTAATATCAACATTTCGATGCAAGTACATTCATAACTCTGCCTAATTCCGACCTCTATTTAAAAGTTGTTATGGTGTACAATCAATAATAAATATGAATTAAGAAAAATTTACACACAGGATCAATAATATCCTAATCCAATGATTTTAATCATTGGATTAAACGGTTACTATGCAAAGAAGTGGCTTAAATTTACAGTCGATAAAAAGCAAATACGTACCTCTAAAGTCCGCCATTTCAAAACATACAATAAACAATCATTTTATTTTTCATCGAAAGGGTCCATTTACATATATTCTCCAACGGCGTGCACTCTTCACGATGAATACTTTCATATCCATTTCATTTTTCTTCTCAAATAAGTTCTCAGTAATAATGGATCGAAGACATCACCATATAACTTTCCACGTTACTCCAAATACCCTTGGCCTGAAAGCAAAGCTTGCATTAAGACGTGGAACTGATAAATCCACATTAACAAAGAGCAAAGTTTTCCTGCGTTTTCGTTTATTACGTTTTCACACGAAACCCGTTAAATTGAATCAGATAAAAGTTTTGGCTAAACGTTTTGCGTAGTTTACTGTGTGACGCGCTTTGCGGCTTAACTTATAACAGGTCTCGGGTTTGACTGTGCGACCGTTATGGGATTTTGAAGGGATAATCTGATTTAAGTTTGCGATATTCTGGCTTGATTCTGTGGAGATAAACGAATGAATGTCAAAATGTTATGGAACTAGTAATACCGTAATGTTGCGGTGTAGCAAATGTTTACGAGCTAAGAGCTAATATAAGAGTAATAGTGTTTTGTTTAGCACAAGTTGTTGTTACTCTTAAGACCAAAAAAAAGAATGTAACTACAATAAAGAGACAAATAAAACACTAGGCTAATAAAAAACTTAGTATACACGCATTATCTATCTATTTATTTAAATAAAAATGAATCGTCGAAATGTATGTACGCACATAACTTGGGAACGTCTTGAACGATTTAAATAATTCTTTTATGTTGTGTTTGTGATTGTCAGGGCGAGGATTGTATGAAGGAAAATTTTGAAAAAAAAATACGTGGCTTTGCAACGCATAAATATGTACAAACGGATATAAACCCTTATTGGGCATCAAAAAAATCATCCATATCGCTGTCAATAGGAACATTGCACAGAACACTGGAAGCTTTGCCACGTCGAACGGCGGCTATTTGAAAATCAGTAAACACATTTTGGTGGCCTAAAACGTACTAAATAATAGACTCGCAGCAAGTAAACACTCTTCACAGGGTCTCAGACTAAAATAAACTGGCCAAGTACAAGATAGACTTGCACACGAAGGGTTTCGTACCATAAGCCATAAAAAACATATTTCTTTTAATTTAATTTAATTTTATTATGTGTTGTTATAACGGCAACAGAAATACATCAACTGTTACAATTTCAACTGTCTAACTATCACGGTTCATGAGATACAGCCTGGTGACAGACGGACGGATAGCGGGGTCTTAGTAATAGGATCCCGTTTTATCCTTTGGGTAGTGGTGGGAAGAATTGAAAAAAAGAGAAATAAACATTCCCAGTTCTCTATTCAAATGGAAACTGTTCCAAATATGGAACAGTATCACAGAACGTACTTAATCTCCTTTGGTTCAATTCAAATTACATTCAGCCAGTATGATTGAGTTCCAAACTTAGGACACATTCACATTAATACATTCTCGTTCAAAATACCTATAGCTGTAATGCAATATACGAATCCTATTTGTTTAAAACCTTTGTGCTTTGTGGTGTATGTCAATGTTTGTTTTCCTGGAATGCTCTCATTTGCTATTTAAACTGTTGTTGAATAAGCAAGGTTGTTTACTTACATTATTTACTGAACCCTGTATCATTTTAGTTGTATGGATTGGTAGTCGTTTCCATATCGTAAAATTGGACATTTCTTGATGAGGTCGATGTTTTGTTTGGTGAGATTTGAGGTGGAAATTCCATGAAGTGGCCAACCATTATGTGAATTCGTCGACCACTTCATGATATGGCCAATTCCTCTATTTGGCTTCATATGTACATTTTCTGTTTTAATCATTTTCTCCATTCGAATCTACCTCGCATCGGGACGCTGGTTCGAGATTGAGTCGGGTCGATAGCTTTTCTAAAGGCAACTTAAAAAGGACTTAACACTAACACAATATGATCGATAGTAAAACTATGGGAAATAGAGAACGTAGAATATTTTTATTTCAAAGGAATTCCTTACAACTGCTTTTTCAATTGTTTGTATCAGAAAACTATCCGCATTTTGTATAGGTACGAGGCATTTGTGTTTGTAACGCATCTACATTTTGAAAAAACATTGCCCCGTGTTTGGCATTCTCTTGTATGGAAACATTCCACCGGTAACGTTGGTTGAGGCAGTTTTTTAAAGTTTTATACCCGAATTGAAGTGCAAAGGAATAAGATCCCTACAGCAATTTGATTTCCGAAAAAAGTTCCAAAAGGTTCTGAAAGACGATGTGAATGGATGGAAAGGAAGGTCAAAAAAAGGATAGATGGATTGTATGAGGAGTGTGATATGAAAGAAAAGGGAGTCAGTGATAGCATGACGATTGATGGGACAGAAAGGAAGAAAAAAAACCTGTTTCCCAAAGCTCCAGGAACACGATGATTATGATACTTTGTGCTCTAATTTTACTATAATCCATTCAAGTAACCTACCTCCCATCATCTGCTTAGCCTTTCTAACTATATTGGGGTCGGCTTCCAGTCAAACCGGATTCAGCTGAATACCAGTATTTTACGTGGAGCGGCTGCCTAGAAGACCTCCACAATCCATTTACTGGTTAACACGGTAATTCTTGGCAAGACCGGTGTCAGATTTACTGGCTTCTGACAATCCGTAACGACTGTCATAGATCTACAAATGACAGCCGGGACCAACGGCTTAACGTGTTTTCCGAGGCACGGAGGAAATCCGGTAAGTTAATATGGTCACCCATCGACAGACCAATCTTGGCAAGCGTTGCTTAACCTTGATCGATCCGTGCGGCTGATATTCTTTAGCCACGAGCTCCTCTACCTAATCTAGCTCCTATATAAGATGATAAGTTCATACCTTAAGACCACACTGTGTAACTATGTTATTCCCAAGGCGATATTAATACAGAGCCGGTTGATTTACGTCCATACTGCGTGCCACGGCGAATAGCAATGTGCTGAGTTATCGATCGCTAACTTACTATCTGCTGGAGAAAATCTACGAGGAGGCCTATGGCAGAAATGTTATGTTTATGACTTGACATGATAACCTAGTGTCGATTCTTTGCATGGCACTGGGTTAGATTGTTTGGATGTACAACCTCATCATCAACCATAATCGACGCGAGATCGACGATGGTTGATTTTTAGGTTCGGCATTGCAAAAAAAAAAAATGGTATTCCTCAGATTATCTAGATTATGACTAGCTTTAACTTTAGATTTATTTTGTCCTCAGCCCCACCAAACCGGCCTACTATAATGGACGCGAAGACCAGAAGCCACACGCGTCTGCTGGAGCCTTACAACGAGGGAGACACCCTGGAACTCGCTTGCGAGTGCTTTGGAGGTAAGATCTACATTTTATTTATTTCGTTAAAGCACGAATTTAGTAAAAACTAGAGTGTCAGCAAAAATAATAGTGGGATTAGGTTGTGCCACAGCCTCATCACTGAAGCTCCAAGTTATAATAAAATGATTCTTCTTTACTACGTACAAATCGACATGTTGGATCATGCGCTGACTTGCGAAACATGGACGACGTGAAGGCAGGCCTTGCCCAGGAGAGTGTCAGCAAAGGCCAGCAAAAAAATACTTTGGTGAGCCACATAAGTAAGTCTTGGCATCACTGGCTTTTTAAAGAGAGATACACTCTGCTTATATCTATTTATCTAACAGTGTGATATAGCGAGTCCTTTCCAGTCCAAAGCAATTTAAAGATCTTTCTAAAAACTGTTTTATCTTGACTCTATAACAAAGAGCTTGCACTATAATACCGAGTGTATTCACGGAGTTTTTGTGGCTAGAATTTCCCGCATTTGTTGCGAGTAGATATTCCGCTTTTATTTTTTCCCATTGTGAACAGCGCGAAAATTAGTGTTCGCACTTGTGTGGCAATTTGTAGTATGAACTTAGTTTTTTAGTGCACAAAGCGTGAAGACAATATTAAACATAATAGTAGTGAGAAACGTTATAAAAGAAAAAGCTTAATCCCAAATTTAATTATTCTTCTTGTAAGAATTAGGATTAAAATTAGGCTAATTAAGCTAGACTCAAAAGACTAAAATAACGCAATTATTTGATTCGATTTTTTTTATCCTTAACTACCTTTTGCCCCCGACTTCGTACGCGCATATTCCGTTTTTCTTATCCCTGCATAGTCTACCTAGGTATATATAGTCTTCCTCATGAATATCATTTACAAAATAATTTTCCAAATCCGAATGGTAGATCCAGCGGAATTTGTTCGAAAGAGTCACCGTGGCCCTGGAACGCAAAGGGCTTTAGAAGAAACACGGATGGGTTTTAGTCAGTAAGAGTCTGACACGCCCTTCCGCTCCAACCAGAGCGGAAGAAGTCATTTGATGACTTCTAATCCTAAAAAAAAAAAAAAAAAAGATCCAGCCTTCAAACAAACACTCTCTTCAGCTTTATTATATTATAGTATATAGATTCACATTACTCCGTACATGGTTTCTAAGATAAATTTCAAAAGAAAAAGCATATTTAAAGTGATTACCACCATCGCCTTCGTGTTTATGCAAATGTACAAAAATAACAATTTTCTTAAACGCCATGATCATTATGAATAATTCATCGAATTCTAATCTTAATCTCGTAATCAAATCAAATCTAATTAATCAAATTCCTGAACATGAAAGGCTTACCTTCAGATTACTGATTCTAGTTGTTAGTTAATAATCTTAATATAATATGCCATCTTGATTTGATTAAGATTGATGAAACAATATTGAAAGGTCCTGAGGGCGACAGCTTTAGACGCTGCCTTATGTTGTGTGGATTTGAAGACCATTAATATTATGAAAATAATGTGCTCGTAACGTAGCAACAATGTTGTTTACTGCTAGCGTGCTTCACCGTCGATGTGCCAAGACTTCTTCTTCTTCTCCAATTATGTTGGGGTCAGGTTCCAGTATAACTGAATGTAGATGAGTTTCAGTATTATACTTGTAGCGACTATTTGTCTGACCTCCACATCCCTGAAACTGAGTAATACCACTAGCAAGACGGTCTGAATTCCTGGATTCTGACTCTTCGTAACGACTGTCAAAAATATACAAAACGACAGCCAGGACCAACGGCCTAACGTGTGTTTTGAGGTACGGAGGAGCATGTGATGTATGTGTGGCTTAACCCCGAAAAAGCTTTTTACAAAATTAAAAAATAATAATTTTGGAAGTCGGTATAAAAAAAAAACGAAGAAACCACGTCGTTCGTCGTTTTTTGACACCGACTTCCAAAATTAAAGTTTTTTTGTGCTTTGTAGTGTTTTTATTTTGGAAGTCGATTGTATTTTTTGTAATAAAATTTTTATTTTTCACTTTTAGTTACCGCTAACATTCCAACCAGTCCATATAAATTTAATTATCCATCTCTGAAATTCTTCATCAGATCTTTACAAAATTTAAATGGGACCATTTCGGGCAAAGAAGGAATTTTGAAAATCCGTTTATACATGTCGGAGTTATGCCCAAATATACATAAAAAAGCGGCTGTTATTATGTATCCCTTCATGCAGCTCCTCCATGAAGACTAAGACTGAGTATAAGGATACTATTCCGAAATCGTCATCACACATGGCAGTGGGTCGGAGCGGTAATAAATTACGTTTTTGCCTGCACTGAAATAATCTGCGCTGATTTTTTTTTTATGTGAAACATCTAATGCTGCGGGTCAGACGCGTCGCCATATCAGGGGTCACCACGCTATATGATCTATAATTTAATTAATAGTATACGATCATCTTTTTCTTTAAAAAACTGAATATTTTAATTTTGATTATGACATGTTTTTTCTTTCATAAACTATCCTTTTATACTTTTTTATTTTATTTTAGCCAATTGTGTCCCACTGCAGGGCAAAGGCTTCCCTTTCTTCCCTCCATTCCTCCCGGCTTTGGGCTAGTGTGTACCAATCTTGCTGATAGGCGTCAAGCTCGTCCCGCCATCTTAGCCTGGGTCTCCCGCGATGTCGTCGGGCATTTTCTGGGACGCACATTGTGGTTGCTTTAGCCCATGAACCGGCAGACGTGGCCGGACCAGTCCCACTTTAGTTTGGCTGCTTTTTGTGTGACGTCGGCAATTTTTGTTTTGGAACGCAGCACTATGTTCCTAACGCGGTCCATTAATCGGTCTCCTCAAGCTTTATGCATATTATCTGTACAAAATAATGTCGGTGTTTTGCATCTGCCAGGCGTCCCGAACTGCTCAACAAAACAGTGCACTTTTCAAAAAAATAACGGAGCTAGTTGGATTGATGAAACAATTGATAGATACCAATACCATCCATGAATTCCACTGCAATGCCTCCGATAGGTTCCACTATACCGGTCTCGTTATTTTCGAGTATTAGTGAATGCTTTTTAGACCCCTTATTGTTCGTCTATTGTTTTGGCATTTGAGTTTTTTGGAATTCGTTTTCCAATTGATGTATTCGTTTTTTTTTGGGTGAAGCTATTAGGTAAGATTTTTTGTTTTAACGAAGGTAGTTTATTTTTAGTTTTATTATTGGATTTGTCAAAGTCAAAGTCAATTCATTTATTTCAACTAGACCATTAAAAGGCACTTTTGAACGTCAAATTTACAGTTTAAAATTAAAATATAAGTGACTCTAGTTGTCCATTCGCAAAAAGTAGATTCTTATGGAGAAGAACGGACAAGAAACTCCATAGTTACTCTTTTCAAATATAAGTTTTACAATATTTTGTATACATAGGTACATTGATCAATTGATTATATTATGTGAGCACAATGCATCCAACATTACACTAATATACAGCACACACTTATATACTATAGGTACAACAAAGCAATACCAGCAGAGATAAAATTAAGTTTGCTAGNTCAAAGTCAAAGTCAATTCATTTATTTCAACTAGACCATTAAAAGGCACTTTTGAACGTCAAATTTACAGTTTAAAATTAAAATATAAGTGACTCTAGTTGTCCATTCGCAAAAAGTAGATTCTTATGGAGAAGAACGGACAAGAAACTCCATAGTTACTCTTTTTGTAATAAAGTTTTGATCAAGAAACTTGAATTTATGAAAAAATCTCCAATTCTTTTTCACATGACTTTTTTGGTGCTGATTTAAGGACCAAAAAACATTATTTCTGTAACGTTTTTCTTGATTTCAGTAGGCTTGAAAGTAGTATTATGAAAAGGAAGTAGTGTTATTCAAAGCGACTTTAAAAGCACATCGGTATGACGGGTTTTGAAACCATTAACTTCATGAAGAGCCATAACAGGTCCCTAAATTTCCGAAACATAGCGCGGCATTCCCGTGCTATATTTTTCCAACAAAACATCAGTCAATTCATTTTCCTCAATTCCCAGAAGTGGGTCAACTAATCATTTTACTGTTTGGTTAAGGAAAAAATCTAATCCACCCTCAGTATTGTATATTTGTGTATCTGCCAAATAATCATGCCGCGTTGATGTGCTGGCATTGTGCATCCCGCAATCTGATAAATAGGGGTTGCTTATAAATTATTTGTGTAATATTGTTATGTATTGCTTGGCTGGCGATTCGAGGGTTGTCGGTAAGAAAGATGTGAGGTTTGGAAATACGTATGTGTGGTGTACGGAAGTAGCTGGGTTGGTCCATTTATGTATTGGAACTCATCTTTATTTACTATGCTACATATTTTATTGAAGTTTTAACCCAGTTGCTTTGTCGAAATGATTTGATAGGTTGTGGCTTAATTTTAATAATAAGACTGAACTTTTTTAGGTCGCCACAGACAAGTCCGGTTAAGCAGTTGACAATCTTCTAGGTTGAGAGGCCACCCATATTTTGTTTTTTTGAACTGAAGAAGAAATGTTTCTCTTGGATTTTATCCAAGACTTATAAATAAAAAATCGTTTGACTGTATTGTTTTTGGCTTGAACAATCGATTTTTTTTATTCATTTAGGGGTGGTTCAGTCCCCGGACGAAAAATTATAAAATTAAATGGATCCGGCAATTGGGACCGCGGTCCCAGTTGATTACGATCCCAGTCGCCGGAAGCCTCAAGCAGATCAATTTCTTCATTCACATAAAAAACTGGTATATTTCATTAGAGTATACTATGTGGAGACATCGATACGACAATAAATGTAAACACTGGCAATACTGGTTTATAGGAATATTTTGAAACTGTTATAAATCCTGTCACCGAAATTAAAAATAAAGTTTCCAATTACATAAAAAAGTCAAAAAAACTCAAACTAGTCGAAGATAGTGACTACTATTCTGACGAAATATTCCAAGCAGTCTGTTGCAGTCAGTGACATCAAATCTGTGATAAAATACGACATATTCGTATGAACTAGTATTGCCAGTGTTTTGATTTACTGTCGTATATCGATGTCTCCACATAGTATACTCTCATAAAATATACCAGCCGGTCGATTCACACATGTCGAAGTGAAGGCTTGGGTGAAGTGATCTGTCATTCCATTTAATCAAGATGGAATGACAGCTCACTTCGTGATCACGTGACATTTTGATTATATGGATTGACAGCTCACCTCGTGATCACTTCAACAGTTTTTTATGTGTATAAAGCAATTTATCTGCCTAGCCCATCCCTCAACCTTGTTGGAGTCGGCTTCCACTCTGTATGTATTAAAAATTAATTAGGTACGACAATCAGATCTCAAGCCTAAAGGATTCTGCAAAGCCGAAACGTCAAACATTTTCATTCCTAATTACAAGAATTCCGAAAAATAACAAGACTCCGTTATGAATTCTTAAATCCTCTAAGTGACGATGCCTCTAGAGGTCTGACAGAGATAAGAGTGTCAAACAGCCTGACGAGACTGAGTCGTCGCAATGCCAAAACATTTTATCTTTTTTTTTGTCGCTCCTTAGGACTTTTGATGCCTACTTTAAATCTCTTAAGTAGCTTTCTTATTAGATGAGAAATGTTCTGATCCTTCATTTGGGGTTGAGTTATTTTTATTTATTTTGACAATCAAATAAATTTTAAGTTTTTTCATGGCAGCTATAATTTTTCCATCACTTCCCATGGGTGTTTTAAGAGGCGACTAAAGGGACTCACCAAAGTATGGGCAGCAGCATTCTCTGCGCATCGCAACAGCTACACTGCGATCGCCAACCCGCCTGCCAAGCGTGGCGATTATGGCAACTCTTTGGAGGAGGCCTATGTCCAGCAGTGGACGTCTTTCGGCTGATACGATGATGATGATGATGGTGATGATGATAATAATAATTTTCTGAGTTCGTTTCGAATACGAAATCATTATGGGCAAGTGCCGGTTCGTACACGTGTCAAGTCAAGTTTATAGGACACTGGTAATGAATATTTTATTTCATTCTCTGTCTACTTGAGTAAGTGCTAAATATTTGACAAAAACAAACTTAAGGTGTTTTTAAGGGGGTGTCAGTCTCTGAGGGCGGCTGAGCCTTAATATGTTTGTGTTACATGAAGTTTGAATGTTTGGATGGATGGATGAATGAATGGATGTTTGGTACTCAATCACATCAGAACGGCTGATTGGATCTTGATGAAATCATCAACAGTGGTAGTTAATTAGTTATAGCCGTGAATTGTATATTTTAAGCTTTCCTGTATGTATTTTTTTTACAATAAGGTATATAAATAAATAGTCTGGAACACTGGATACTTTCTATCCCGGGAGTTATCCCTTGGGATAATTTTCGAAACTCACGCGGGCGGATTCGCGGGCGACAGCTAGTGCTGTTATGAATGAGAAATTTTGGATGAATGGATGATTGTTAGCCAATCACGCCAGAACGGCTGAAAGGATCTGAATGAAAATAGATGCAGAAATATATTATAGTCTGGAATAGCACATAGGCTACTTTTTATCCCGGAAGTATTTTCCCTTGGGATAATATCTAACATTCACGCGGGAGAAGCCGTTAGCAGAAGCCAGTAAATAAATAAAATAAAATATTATCTTAATTTACAACACACGTGTAAGCCTGTTTACACGTGTCAAGTCTAGTCGTCTTTTGATAGCGTGAAATTTTTTGAAGGGTACGTTACTCAAAAGTCGATTCTTAACAACTCTTACTGTCTATAAGCCAAGAGCGAACAGCAGGGTGATTCTCTAAACATCTCACTGTGTAAGCTTAGGTGAAGCGAACATGAAGTGAGTTGTCAAACCATACAAACACGACCTCATCCCACTGGCCCCCTTCTACCATCGGACATCTAGACGCTCTGCAAGTTACCATCCCTACCTTGTTGCTATTCCACCAATTCGCACTAAACGTTTCCAAACGTCTTTTATAATGCGCACAGCAATGGAGTGGAACTCTCAGCCTGCGTCTGTGTTTCCGAACGCATACAACCTTAATCTCTTCAAAATTAGAGTGAACAGGCTTCTTCTGGGTAAGCTCGCTCCATCGTCGACTTTGTCTTTGTCATCTATGACCTAGACTAGAGTCAAGAGCAAACCCATATTAAATAAAAAAACAAGATGGAATGAAAGTTTACTTCATGCTCACTCTACCTATGTTTTCACGGTGAGACGTTGCCAGAATAAACCAGCAGGTTTCTTCTGGTTTAGCAGGCTACTACGTTGACCACATCATCGCTTTCCATCAGGTGAGATAGTGGTCAAACGCGTGCCTATCAATAATCTATCTATACTTATAATAAATCAGTAGAAACCGTTGTGTCTGTATATTCAATAAATTTACCAAAAATGGATTAAGGGCGATAGAAAGAAAATAAAACACAAAAAAGATTTTTTGGATATTTTTGTCGACCTGTCTGTCTGTCTGTTAACGCTAATCTCCGAAAATACTGCACAAATTTACGGGGTTTTCACAGTTGTATGTGGATTAGTTCTGAGCAACATTTTGTTTTTATTTCATTGAAATTGGTGGCCAGAAAAAAAAGTTATGGTCATTTCAATATTACGTGTCAAAGTTAGTTAGTTAGTTAGGTACTAAAAGATCGGCTATTTTAATGAAAAGTCAACAGAATTCATGGACCCGATGGTACAGTGACTGCCTTTTTTTATGGATGGGAAATCATCAAATGACTTCTTCCGCTCTGGGTGGAGCGGAAGGGTGAGTCAGACTCTTACTGACTAAAACCCATCCGTGTTCCTTCTAAAGCCCTTTGCGTTCCAGGGCCGCGGTGACTCTTTCGAACAAATTCCGCAACCCTGGCAACAGTGACTGCCTTACAATACGTACGCTGTTGGTTCGAACCCCAACTCTCGCATTACGACAAGTCCCTAATCAAAACGAAATGATTTATGTGATTTCACAGCTCCAAACTTATCGATCAATGTAAAATGAATACACCATACATATCCAAATTTAGTAACTACGTATCTGCAAGTGTAATCAGCAGTAATTGGCTTATATACCTTAACTTCTTCCCGTGAAAGAATAATATGGACATTCCTTTCTGAATAAATAAGTAATCCTGGGTTCCCGGGATTGAACAATTTTGTAAAAACAACTACAACAAACTTAATGAAATTATAGCAGTGGTTATTTTGATTTAGTATCTTTATTTTATTCAAAAGAAATGGAAACTGGAAACAGTGAAAGTTTTATGAAATTTTCACTGTAAATTAAAAGTTCCAATTGAAGCGAAATCTTTTTAAATTAAAAAAACATATAATGAGAGTTCGCAACGAGTTCTAACTATATTTTGTATGCGGGCGTTTTTAGCAATCTCAAGAATTTCGAACGATTCCGGGATCCGGGATTCTGAAAAGCATGTCCGTATCATACTTTCGTGAGAATAAAAGCGAAGTTTAGATATAGCGCCCGATTATCTGATCACAAAACAAAGATTTTGGTTGACTGGTAGATAATGCCTTATTGCACTAAATTCACACATGTAACACTACTGTACATAAAGTTAAAATAAACAAATACAAAACCGAGACTAGCGTTGACAAAACAAGATTCCAAGATCCTCTAAATCTTGAGGATGGTAAAATACGTCCTCGGTCAGGGACCCTGCGGGCACGTAAAGCGCATGTATTTATCAGTTAAGTACCGTCATTCATTACGACGAACACAGCCAGTTTCGTCTTTAAACTCTACAGGTATACCTTGACGGTTTAGGAATACTTTAAAAATATAACCATGAAGAAACCTTGAAGTGTTCTTTTTAATATTTTTGTAGGAACCATGTTTATGCTGCAAATATAATGATAGTTTGGTTGGAGATAGCGTTCCGATAAAAAAAATATTGGTGCTTGTAGCATGATATCATGACAATCACATCATGATTCCAGTGTGTAAGTGAGAGAAAGAGAAAGAGACGGATCTGTACGAGATATATATTACTATTTCTTTTCACAACTAAACCCAGTTGAAAACTACTATGACGTACCTATACGTCATAGTAGAGCCACTGATCTTTATTCACGATGTAGAACATTTTGTATCTTAATTTTATTTATTGTACACCTACCACAGTATAGTCTTTATAACCCAAAGGTTGACTGGTAGAGAATGCCTTGATGCATTAAGTCCGCCCATGTACCACTATTGTACATAAAGTTTAAATAAATAAATAAATAAACATTTGCTATGAATTAATGACGCTATTTTCTGTGTTTTATGCGTGGAACGTACGGACAATGACATCTATGGTTTATCTCCTTTTCTAAGGTTTCTATGATTGGTACCTGTACTTGATAATGGTTTATTTGAAATAAATGCTTTGACTTTGACTTTTGACTTACCCAATTGACGCAGCTGTTTGTACCCAATGCCCAAATGTAAGCCTTCGAAACGTTTACCTTTAACGCCATGTTCTTCAAAGGTCAATTACTCTGCCATGCAACCCAAACGCAACTGTATGTTTCTTTCTTCAAGGTTTCTTTTTCTTTTTCGTCCCCAGGTGACCCCCGCCCACGCCTCACCTGGTACCTGGAGAACACCGTGATAGACGACTCATTTGAGCAGCGTCCAGATGGAGTGACGGTGAACACGCTGACGTTCCCCAACGTTGGCCGCCAGCATCTGAACGCCAGGCTTGTCTGCCAGGCCTCTAACACCAACCTCGCCGCTCCGGAGGCGAAGCTGCTGATTCTGGATATAAATTGTGAGTTGATTGGGTTTTGTTGAAAACTTGTAAGAATCACTTGTACCACAACTCACTGAATGCAGTCGAACAATTCATAGGCACAGAACGATGTTTGGAGCATTTTTTCGACGAGATCAAGTTTTACAAGAAGGTCATAAAATTAAACATTTTTAATCCGTGCAACTATGTATCCCATTTTTAAAAATAATGTTTTTTACGATTTTTACTTCACGCTAAAAATTAACTACTTGCTTTTCATAAATAAAATCGTTAAGCGTATCTAAGGATTGTTTAAGAATGTATTACTTGATGATTATCCCATTTTTATTATTATAGCGATTTTTTTTTCATGATGGGTTAACATAATTTCGAATTCAAACAAACCTTAGTCGTGTCTAAAAAGGCACTCAAAGACTCCTTTGTCCATCTGTCGGATCTTTGTAGTATTGAAACATTCTCATCGCAATCAAATGTCAAGCATATGAAATTCTTTGCACTACCAATCATACAAGTGGAAACGAGATTTTGCCAACAGAATAAATAGCTTTCAAAAAACGGAGCAAGCCAGTTGGGGAAATTGAAATATGGCTCTGTTTTTTCACTGTTCTTAGTCAGATATGGAATATTCCAACAAAAACATGACGTCAATATCGTCGAATAATAAGAAACTACCATCCTCAATTCTGTAGTAAATTATACATTTCCTTGTACATAGCCATAATCCAAGGTAAGTGGCCATTTTTGGGTCTATTATAAGCAAGCACTCAATTGGAACTTCCGACTGAGCAAATCCGGTAGTTGGTTTCAATTACGGGATACACAGACTGACGGCAAAGCTTTAGAATCATGCAAATAATATTGCGATAGGAATATTGAAATTGATCTCGAGCTCGACCATTTTCTGGATCCTGAAAGTACCTTTGTGATAGAGAAATTATAGACCACAGTGCCAATTCTACTAGATTTTCGCATTCGCATGTCAATCACAATCCGTCAAAAATTTATGGAAATTGAGGATTTTTACTCGACTTCAAAAAAAGGAGGAGGTTCAAAATTCGGTTGTATTTTTTTGTGTGTTAATAACTCCGTCATATATGAACCGATTTTAAATTTTTTTTTTCATGTGAATGGATATACGTTCCGATTAGTCCCATAGAAATTATTATCAAAACCGGTTCAGTAGTTTGGTTTTTAAATCAAAACAGCTGGAGGAAATAGAAAATATATCGTCCAAGTAAACGAAATTGCGTGTTTTGCTTTCCTGTGACTTTCCAGTGGTGCTGTTAGGTGTGGGGTACCTACCACTAAAAAGTGTTACGTAAAAAACTTTTTTACAAAAGAATACAACCGACTTCCACATTAAAAAAAAACACTACAAAGTATAAAATAACTTTCGGAAGTCGGTGAACAACCAAAACCACCGACTTCCGAAATTAAAGTTTTCATTATTTGGAAGTCGGTTGTATTTTTTGTAATTTTTTTTTTTGACATATTGCGATTGAGATGTGAATGCTGTTGATAAAAACTTTGAAGAATTGGCCCTCTGATCGTTGAGGCGACAATATTAGGGGAAGTAGATATTTTTGGTATGAGGTGTCGAATGGGATTAACTTTTAACGTGAGTAACGTCTGCGAATTAAAGATTTTACAACAGTTGTGATAGGGTAAAAGTTTTATAGCGAATTGTTGCTGCACAACCCAATTTCTGTAGACTGACTGAATTATTGGCGCTAAATGGAAGCCTGTCTCCAGTAGTATTTAGACTGAAATTGCCATGAAACGATTATCAGAATGAATTCAATTTCTGAAAATGGTTTCTTCAAGTTTTAGATCTGAATATTTTTGGGATCTATTTTTCTTTCATAAGTGTGTTACAGTGGAAACCGTTTATGATGACTCCGGTTGTATTGACCATCTGCTTACTATGAAGTAAATACATTGTGAAGTTTGGTTTTCACATAAAAATCTTTATAAAAAGTTCGTATATTATGACTTCGTTTGTGAACATGTCGCTTATTGTAACCTATTTTTAAGGAATTATGTTCAGTTATAGTGAGTGACATGATTCCTAACACCTACACTGGTTTTTGTGATCATTCCCACCCCTTTCCCTGCGACGACATATTGTGCAATTTGAATAGTTTTTCTCTATTACACTAAATTTCTCACAAAAATAGAAAGTTGTATAGTTAGCTTAATAATTTGCTTTCTATGGCGTTCGTTTAGTATGACGCGTTTCTTCCCTTCGATGTCATTTTACGGTATATTTATTTGTCATATCTCGTATTAAGAGCAAGGTTAAATAGACAAGAAATATTTGTCGACGTGGTCCGATATTCGGCCATTATTATTGGGTTGTTAGTGATTAACTCAACCGTTATTGATTGCTTCCGACAAAACCTCACTCTTGCTTACTATTATTGTGACAGTTATTTTTATGTGACCTAATATATTAATGGGCATCAAATTGGAGGTAGTGATACAAATCTGATAACTTCTTCTAGGTACTTAATTTGTTGTCAAATACTATTTTTGTATGATTCTGTGCTTGTTGTTTTCATTTGTAAGTTACAAAAGTGTGTTTGTGTTACATTTGACTCCTGTTTTTCTAGCTTTAGACACTGCTTTCTGCTGGGTTCCGATATATATGTCACCGGAAAGTTGCAGACTCCGTAAGATTGTAATAAATCTTTTTAGGATTATAATTTCTCGATATATTATGAAAAAATCGTTTTGTATGCAATAAATCCCATCAAAATTAAATAGTTTTCCATATATCCGTTAAGAAAAAATAGTTTACAATTTCACGCGATATTTTACAATCTTACTGCGTTTGCAATTTTCCGGTGACATATATACCTCATAGCACGGAGTGCTCGATGTTGAAGGTTTTCTACTGGAACTTAGACAATGCTTTATCCTGAGTATCTTTGTGATCCTGATCCATGTGATGAAATATGAAACTTTTCGTCGTAATTCTATTAAGGTTTGATAGAGCTATTGCTGAGTTGTCGAGAAAAAAAATTAAAGCTAATATACAACGTGTAACAGAATAAACCTGAGAAGGGGTCATTGTACTCATCAATAAAGTAAAAGTTGTTCACAATAATGAGTACCATGACCTCTTCAGGTTTTTGCGTTCATACTGTTACTCGTTTTATTGCTACCAGGGAATATGTTTCATCACACTTCGACCCTTCTATCGACCCCCTACCAATAAGTCCAGTTTGTTACAGTAAGACCACTGAGCGTGCAGATCCTGAACAAGCGCGCCCAGCTGTCAGCAGACAGGAACTACGAGGTGGAGTGCAGAGCTGTGGGCTCCCGGCCAGAGGCACAGGTCACCTGGTGGAAGGCAGGCAGGCAGCTGAAGAGGAGTGCTAAGAACGTAAGTCATAAAGTTCCAGAAAAACTACGCGCAAAGTCAAAGTCAAAGCCTTTATTTCAATTAGGCCATTAAACGGCACTTTTGAAACGTCATCATTTCCAATTAAGTAAAATAATAGTGTAAAATTAATAAAGTGACTTTACTGTCCATTCGGAAAGGTAGATTCTTATGGAGAAGAATGGACAAGAAACTCCATAGTTACTCTTTTCAAATAATGGTTTTACAATATTTGGTACACAAACATTAATTTAATATTATGTGAGGACGATGCACCCAGAGTATCGTACTTATAGGAACAAAGTATTACCAGCAGAGGTAAACTTATTGATTTTCTAAACAAATTTAGGTACATGGTACTCACATATTGTGTAAACAGTGTGTGAGTCAACAGAAAAATAAAGACACAAAAAAAAACAGTATATCTATAAAGTTAATACATAAATCGACCAGTTTGATTTTGTCTACACCCTTGATTGTCCTATGGAGCAGGACCAGCATGTTTCTAAGCATTCTTATCCTGAATGTAAAGGGCAGCTGTAATGTCGTCTTAAACCCATTTCAATCACAAGTCTTGGAAGCTATACTATGACTAGAGACAACGTCTAGTAGTTATTTTTATTATGCGTGCTTATTGCCAATGATTGCAGGACTTAATCCATTTTCAAGGACTTAATACTCCATAAGTAAATAGACAGTCACCTTGATAAATTTAGGTTTAAGTTCAGATATGTATTTGTATCAAATGAAACTTATTACACGGTCCTCCTTAGTACGTAGAACTACGTTTTCAGCTAAAGGAAAATCTTTGTTAATATTTCTCGCTAAAGGATCCCGTTGACAGTTGCGTTGCGACAATGCGACGATGCTTTATCGTAGTTTTTTTTCTATCGTTGGAACAATACAGAACTATTTCCAAGTATTCTTGTCTTCGCGTCGTTTACGTCCAGATAGCCATGGGGATCCGATGGGTCATGATTATTTTTTGCGTTATCAACGAATATAATAATAATAGGTTTACCTACCTATGTTAATGTCATCTTGTAGATGTATTAATATTATTTTTGTATATGTAATGTTTTTTCGGAGAACGAACATCTAGTCTAGTTTCTTTTTGGTCCTCTATTTGATTTTGTGTCTGGCATTTTTAGAGATATCATTTTGGTTTATTTACTGAATTGATCGCAAAAATGTTCATGAGTAAAACCTAAATGTTGAGATACGACATCTATTCAACTTTGTCCTTTTATAATCATCTTAACGGCCTTGTCCGTGTTGCGCCAACCTCATGTAACCTAACATGGGGTTGGCGCAATACGTTATCTTCTTTCATTCTTCTCAATCAACCGACAGGCTATTCTATTCACTCTTCCTTGCTTGTCTTTTTTCACATAATTCATTAATTTTTTGAAGTAATTACTGATTACAATTTTGCTTGATTATGAGATTTGAGTAGTAGTATACGTTTTGCAAATATTAATCAGGAAAAATCGTTCTTTATCACCTTCTAAAGAGAAATATTGCAAGTGAAGGCAGCTTAACTCCTTATACCATTCCACATCCAATAAAGATTTTTCTCAGCGCCTTACACGATTCTCCGTAATCAGCTGCCTCGCCAATTACTCTCTCTGCGCGGTTTCCCCGCTCAAGTACTGATTACAAACCTAAGCCACGTTTAAACCCACATTGATTGAACTACCACACGACAAATATGCTGAGCATTAATAATCTACTCCGTACAATAATCTACTATTTGCTCTCCAATGTAAATACGTGCCTATGCCAGACTTTGAATAGTGGATGTTTTTAATTAAATCTAACCACGATTGCTAGTTTTCGGTTTGCATTGGCTTGAGTTTATACGAGCAATTTGATTGTTGGTTATATTAATAGTTATAGATAAAATTAAATGATTATTTTGAAAGAAAAATATTTCACTATCAAATTAAAATGAGGAAGTCAACATTAATTGGAGTGCTTGCAAAATGATTTTGTTTGCACCATTGGTTGTACCGGGTGAATGGTAATTAAGTGTATTTCTTCAAATGAGTTACACTACACGACAACAAATTCGCTAACATTTTTATCGCGAAAACTAGGGGTTTTAAAGTGGGTTGTTTTATTGTCCTTCGGTCAAATACTGCAATTTGTTTGAAAAACACTCCGCTCGATATAGTAAATTGATTAACAAAATCCTTAATCAGGTTTTCAATCAATTCAATCGATTTTTATATACGTGTCGGTAATAACTTTGATAACTTGAAACCAACACAATTTTGAACCCAAGATTTCGTGGTAAAAATCATTACAAATCAGCTCTAGTTCTATCAATTTCAAAGAACGCACTTACTAACCAGTCAGTATTCAACGTTGCTTTTGACGATTTTGATAGAATAATAAGTAAGAGTAACTATAAAATAGGCGAGGTAGTCAACATTTTGAGCGCTTGTAAAGTTATCTTATTATACTACTGCTCCGCGATTTCGTGTCAGAAGTTGAGTACTATTTCTTTATGTTCCTGGGGGAATCGCGAGACACTCGGCACTTATAGCTTACACAAGTTACGGAGGAATCCTGTAAATTTATCGTTTATGGCACTTCATGACTTTTGCCAGAATCAAAGGTGATTTGTGTTACTATATTTTATCTGTTTTATCGTTAGTATTATGTATATTAGTATATATGGTGTTAATTATTATCATGTAGATTAAAACAGAAATGGTGAACTGTGGGTGCACTTGACACCTTTGCTGATCCTTTCTGCAAAAGCATTATCCTCCTTCTGTGGCAGTTGGGTAAATACAGGCGTGATGTCATGCTGTGTGTGTTAAATAAATTATATTCTTTGTCTTTCTTTATTTCTCGTGTATTAAAAGAAAGCTTTATAATTCTATTTTGTAAATGTATAGATACCACTGACGTTTCTGACATCATAATTAACGGAAATATGTAGTGTAATACATATAAACAAATCAACATTATGTATATAACGTGTAACAGAATAAACGTAATACCTCTTATGGTACCTCATTGTACTCATCATTATGAACAACTTTTACTATGAGACCAACCCTGAAATCGCGAAAAAAATAAGCTGTTCAGTACATTTTGTCAAGTTATGCGCACAGAAATGTGTGGAGGAGTCGATTTTTTTGCGCAATTTCAGTGTTGGCCCCATAGTAAAATTTGATCACCATGATGGGTACAATGACCCCTTAAGAGGTATTGTGTTTATTCTGTTACACGTTGTATATTTTTCGGAATTGGTCATATTGAAAATAAAATGTTAGATTTGAAAATAACACGACTATTTGAAATATCTCGCTCATCCGCTTATTATCATGTAATTTGGACATTCACATACCACAAACCATACATAGAGGCAACACGATTTGTAATTAATAAACCACTAATTAAGGAAGTGCTCGTTGGGTAATAATCGCAATTAATATGAAATCAAATATATACTGAGTTTTTATTTATTTTTTACTATTTATTATTAATTAATTAATCTATCGAGAACTAACGGAAATGCCAACTAAAGTTGCTAACGGACACTTATGGTAAATTAAAACATAAAATTTTATTTGGGTTTTGCCATGGTCAGGTCGGGTGACATGTAAAAATGCAAATACGTTACTGTGTGTGTGTGCGATAAATGAGGTGATAAAAGTTTTTTTCTGATTGAGGTGGCAAAACTTTTGAAAAATCCCCGGTCATGTTTTATCTAAATTGGATGGCTAATTTAGCCATGAAAATATGTAAAATCTTGAGACGCTTAGTTGACATTTCGCGTTACCCAAGGGCTGGCTTATACCTTGGTCAAGGAATAAGCATTGCCATACAACGTGGATGCGGATGCGGATGAATTTTTTGACGCCCTATTTTAGGGTTAATTTAATTAGGAGTTTTTAAATCTTGAGGGGACTTAACTAAACATTTGAACCAGAAAATACCGAATATAGCCTACGTTTTAACCTGCAACCAGCTCGCATCAAAGTTGAATTACATTGCGGGGCACGATCAAGCGACTGGCCACATTATACCTCGGAAGGTCGCAGCCTCATACTTTTATGTGCAGTTTTTACTATTAAAGTACAAATTTATAGATTTATATTTTTATAAGTCTACATTGTGTCCCCTTACTGCTGGGACATTTATTTTTTGGTCCGGCAACAAGCCATTAATTACTCGCATGTAAAATCATGAATGCCACAGTAACGCCATCTAGTAGCGACGTTAACAAACTATTATATTTTTAGCAATGCACCATTATTTAGTTGGTCTCCTAGGGGGCACACATCGAAGGACTAGTTTTCTATAATTAATGTTGTCTTTGCTTATTTATCAACTACATCTTAATATTATACACGTACTATACTCTATCCGTTTAGGTAGTTAACTAAAGGTAAACAATCTCGATGTGTCTTTTTACACAAATTCATATTAAACAAATAAACTACTTTTCAAACTTATGGTTCAATTGATTTAGTATTCGTTACTGTTGTATTTACTTTGGTTTTTGCTTGTATTTTATTTTTAAACTGAGCTTTTAAGTAAAAAGTTACATCAAGATTGTTTACCTTTAGTTAACTACCTAAACGGATAGAGTATAGGTTTTTTATGTGGTCGTTCGCGTGAAGTATGTTGAGTATGTTATTAATACTTACTCAATTCTTTATTGTATTCCATTATGTATTCATAGATGGTATAACAAAGTATCAATATGGACCCTGTTAGGCACAGCAAAATATGATGAGAGGAAGAGGGCTAAGTAGCAATTCAAGGAATTCAATATTACTTTAAATTATTATTATTTTACTTTTTTCTTTGAAATATTGAAGTTATCGTACTTGAAATAAGTTAACTGATTTTCTTTTCCTGAAAGTGTATATATCCTTTTACACCTGTATTTATTTGTGGAAGGACATAATTTAGATTTCTTAGAACAGAATAGAATACCCGTTATTATGTGCACCATATGAGTTACAGAACGAAAAAAGAATAATACTTTAGCGGCTTTTTTGATAAAAGCTATATTTTAAAGACAATATTTAATCTCGGTCAGGTTATTTTTCCTTCTTTATCTATTTACTACATTTCTCTATATCGCAGGTGTATCCGTCACCGGAAAATTGCAGACTCCGAAAGATTGTTATAAATCTTTAGTAGATTATAATTTCTTGATATATTATGAAAAAAATCGTTTTGCAAACAATAAATCCCAAATTCAGTAGTCTTATTAAGAAAAAGTAGTTTACAATTTCACGTTATTTTACAATATCACGGCGTTTGCAATTTTCCGGTGCCCCTTCTAAGGCGTCCGTAACACGCTCATGCAAACGTCAGTCAATTCCAAAAGTCATAATTGATTGATGGTGAGTGATGAAATTCAATCCACGTTACCGTAAACTTATAATAATCTTAAATATGGTGACGATATATGGGATTCGAGAAAGGACAAGGACCCATTCAATAAACAGACACATTCACTTAAAATTCGTGACTAATCAGATATCCAGATTTTCGTCAATGAATTTTATGCAACCATATGTCACCGCATTAGACGATAGGTTATTCGTCAATCCCAGTTACTGTGGTTAAACTGACAGCAAAACCTACCGTGTAATGGGAGCCTAATGTCATCATGAAGTTTATTGCTTCCTAGTTCAGAATCTAGTTCAACACTTGGCTACTATAATATCTTCCGCGTCTAATTTTCGCTGAGATTGGCCGCCCAGTTCTGAGAATTACACACAGAGAGGTGTGCTCTTTGAAGAGTTACCAACTTTTTGACAGACTCTAACTTAATTTAATTAAGAAATAAACAAAAACTGCTGCTGGGTGGGGAAACGGGCTGCATACTCTAGAAGGATACTCCTACAATTCCCAGGTAAAGAAAAGTTCAGTACGCTACACAAAGAGAGCATAAAAAGCTCTAATTAAGCAGATTGTTAATATCGTTTTGTTTAACAAAGGTAACTTAATCCCAGAACTTTACGTTTTATGTTGATTTAACCACCAAAATTAGTTAATCATGGTACATTCTATTATCTAGGTAATTACGGAGCAATTTCAATTATAATTCTATGCTATATTTTAGTGTGTGTGTTACAAATAACTACCAGTGCGTTATTGTTTCACTAAAATTATCCTCCTGCCGGGAATTTGATGAAAATGTGTTAATTGCTAATTTTCTCGCATCATTTATGAAAGTTAGTGAGCGTGGCGGCCATTGTGTGGTGTGATGGCAGTATGTGGGTCAGAGCGCTGGTAGACAATGTGCCATCACGTCGGTAATTAATTCTTTTCATCGTCGAGTTGCGCATAGTTTTGAGAGTGTTGCTGTTGCCACTGTTTACGTTGGAATCGTGAATTTATCTGGCTATTCTACTGAAAAAAACAAAATAGTCCAACAAATATATTTTCAAAAAATATTGGACATGTATGTTTTCTGTTTTCACGTAAACAAAAACTTACGACATACAGTGCGTTGAAAACTCGCATGACGTCACTACGATAGCACAAATTTTACTAGCAACGTGACGTCACCAACCCCCTCTTTTTTAAAGGATGAGAAATGACTTCTTTCGCTCTGGGTGGAGCGGAAAGGCGTGTCAGACTCTTGCTGACTAAAACCCATCCGTGTTCCTTCTAAAGCCCTTTACGTTCCAGTGCCGCGGTGACTTTTTTGAACAATTTCCGCCACCCTGGCAGGAACCCTCTCTCTTGAACTTTGATGCGCTTAACTTAATCATTTTTTTGCGATTTGAAATGGCAAAAAAATACGTGTCCAATATTTTTTTTAAATCTAACGGACGGACTAAATAGAATTATATTTTGTCTAATTACCCTATTATTGTACTAAACTCTGTCAGCCGCTTCGTCTGCGGGAAAGGGTCTTACCTTCTCTGTGGTCCACTTGAAGGTCCTTAAACCGCCTCAGAACTTAAGAAGAAGGTGTCCAAATCCTCGCAAAGGAGGTCCACCTTGACGGATCAGCAGCCGAGTTGTGACTCATTCATTTGCCTAGCCTTTTTTCCCAACTATATTGGGGTCGGCTTCCAGTCAAACCGGATTCAGCTGAATACCAGTTTTTTTACGTGGAGCGGATAACTACCAGACCTCCACAACCCATTAACTGGGTAACACGGTACTCCTTGGCAAGACTAGTATCGAATTATCTGGCTTCTGACTATCCGTCACGACTGCCAAAAATCTACAAATGACAGCCGGTACCAACGGCTTAGCGTGCTTATCGGGACGAGTTGTGACTATGCTCCATCAAAACGTGCACCATCCCTGTGTGCCTCAAAATGTGCAGCCAAAGTAACCTATGCGCTGCTATCAACGATGTCGTGGAAGTGGTAAAGTTTCGGGACACTCAAATCGGATCACGCAGATAAGAAGACCCCACGGAACCTTACTAATCGTACACCAGAAATAATCCCATGTCCCACTGTGCGCTACCTGGGTTCCGAAAGTTCAGATGTTGAGACGATATTGATTAAAAGACATTTAGACTTTCACCACCTCGGTGACGACCTAGACGCCTACTGCAAGGCCTGGTTCGAGTTGACTTGGGAAGAAATAATTGGAAGGATTTGGGAGAGGCTTTAGCCCAGCAACAGGAGAGAATAAAAATAATAATAGTTTATTCAGAAAAATAAACATTTAACAAGGATCAAAAAGAAAAACAGTTTTCCTAGTAAAAAGTGGAAAAGTCAGAAAAAAAGTATCGTTAGGACCTGTAGTAATGAAAATCATTGCATCACAGGCACCAGCGTCTTCCATAAAAGTGAATACAGAAAAAACAGTTTCGAAGGACATTCTATAAGTAGGTAGTTAACTGTTGAAAGAGTAGGTAAGTATTATAACAAATTCTAAACAAGACAGTAAAATAAAAGTAAGAAATAATTTAAAACTACTACAACACCAGGGATAGGATAAGAACAGCCCTACCCCTGACCACTGTTTTACTGTGTAGAAACGGATCTCCCAAAGGAAGTAAAATTTTCTACATCAGATGGGTTGAGGACCAATATTCCTCCGTGTTACATGAGTACCGTATTACTGATCACTCTTTCAACTGGTCATGAGGGACCTTTCACATAGGCTCGAGGCCTTAGTCAGGCACTAATAGTAACAATTTAAACAATGTGAATAAAAAAAGACTGAATAAAATAAAATAAACTTTCGCATACATGTTACTAGTAGGATACGATAAATGTAGTCAATAAAATAAATTGAAGAAATGCGATTTCTGTAATATTGTTCTAACTACTTTTAACTCATATATTTTTGTCGAAAGCAAACGTTATTTCCGTACGTTTTCCAATACTGCCATGTACATAGTTTGAAACTGAAGTTTTGAGTGAAATTTCCAGTTTGTAAAATTGCGTGACTGTTGAACTCTTAACTGCTACGATTTATGCTTATTTGTTATGTAAACATGGTGGTAAGTGGGTCAGACGTGAATAAGTTTAGTTGAGCTTTTGACTTGCATAATATTAGCTTTTAGATTCATATCCTAGAGGGATTTATTTTGCTGGAAGAAAGTGGCGTTTAGACCTTTATATAGTTTCTGCTTAAAATTTGGACATATCTTGGGATAACTCACACACGGTCATCCGATCCCTAACTAAGCAGAGCCTGTGCTATGGCAACCAGACAACTGATAAACATACTTATATATTTCTAAATACATACATATTATAGACAAATTACACCCAGACACAAAACAAATGATCATGCTCATCACACAAAGATTTGTCCTGGGTGGGAATCGAATCCACGACCTCCGGTTTAGCAGTCAGGGTCACTGTCCATGTTTTCTAAATTTACAAAAGGCTCCCAAAGATAGGCGTGACGCGACAAATTGTTCTATGGAAATATCAGTGGAATCATTTGTCAAAAAAGTTTGTTGCATCGTTGTTGCATTATGTCGTACCTATCTGCTGGAGCTTTAACATCCAGGGTAGAAAAAGACATAATTAGCACGGGGAAACCTTCTTCTGTACCGAGATATCGCATAAATTCTTACTTACGCCGTAACGACAGATATTTAAAACCAAATCTGTACTAATATTATAAATGCGAAAGTTTGTATATTTGGATGGATGGACGGATGGATTTTTGTTACTTAATCACGACAGAACGGCTGAACGGATCTTGATGAAATTTGGCACAGAGGTAGATTATAGTCTGGAATAACACATAGACTTTTTGTCCCGAGAGTATGTTCCCTTGGCACAAATGTCGACATTCATGCGGGCGAAGCTGCGAGCGGCAGCTAGTACTTAATACAGAAGAATACGTACCAGCCGATGAATGTATAAGTAAATTTTTAATACCAACTGCCTCGTCAGTCTAGTAGTCAAGAATGTTACAGCTGAGCAAGATGCCTAAGGATCGATTCCCGGGTTGGCAAAAGTTTACTTGGGTTTATCCATTTCTAGTTTGTCAGTAGCAGCCCATAGTCTGGATGTTTGGCGTAATGTAGAATATACTGTAGAAATTATACCTGTGATTAATCCTTCGGGGAACATGAAGGTGATGGCCAGAGATCGGAATAGGTAGACTATTTTTACCTAATGTTCATGGAAGTAAGTAACATAGAGTTGATACTTCCTGTAAAATCCCGGAATCATTAATGGAATCATGAAAATTAAAACCCGGGATTATAAAAACATAAACTGGACTTTGAGTTTAGTTACAAATTATTGATTTGAAGAATCAAAAGAAGAAAGAGTTGTGCGAAAACAAAGCTATTTAACAGTTTAGTAGGTACGGAACTCTAGAAACATGATAAGATTCTTCAAAATAATAATTTAGTTCAAATGTATTCAAAACACAATAATTAATTTGCAATTTTTTGAATTTCGGGATACAATCGTCATGCTAATGATTCCGGGATTTTAGAGGAGGTATTATCAACTCTATGTTACTTACTTCCACGAACATTAGGTAAATATACTCTACCTGTTCCGATAGCTCTGGTGATGACACAACTCCACTAGTTCTGTGATATATTGCAAATCTTTTCAAAATGAATTCGACTAGAAAAGTTAACAATACACATGAGAAACAATAAGAGAGTTCTGAAGTGAAACTTGAAATGGCTGAAACACAAAGACTGAAGTTTAAGTAAGAGCTGCAAACGCAGCGACTTGTGTGAACGACTAACTGTTGCTGGCTCTTTGTCTTCGTATGTACCTACTGACTTCTTACGTACTGAAGTATACGATGCAATTGACGTAGTAAGCGAGCGATAGCTTTCTGTGTATGGATAAACAAACCTACTACAATTTTCAATACTTTTAAAGTCGTTTGTCCTGACTGACCTATCAACGCGCATATACAATGTGGAGACGACGATACGAGAATAAATCAAAACACTGGCAGCACTGGTTCATAGGAATATTATGAAACTATTATAAATCCTGTCACCGAAATAAAAGATAAACTTTCCAATTGCATAAAACGTCAAACATACTCAAACTAGTCAAGGATAGTGACTACTATTCTGACGAAATATTCCGAGCAGACTGTTGCAGTTAGTGACATGAAATCTGTGATAAAATACAACATATTTGTATGAATTGTCATGTTTATGCCCGTGTTTTGATTTATTGTCGTATTGTCGTCTTCACCTTGTATTTATGCTGAATAGCACCGCAAGGTTTAGCACAATCTTAAAGCCACTCAAAATGTTTAAAATAATAACAAAGAATTTATGCTAATTTTAAAACATCAAAGTAAATATCAGGGCTGCACCAAATAGGTGCAGCACTCTTAGTCTCACCGAGTAAACTTAGGTGAAGTGCACATGAAGTGAGCTGTCAATCCATACAAACAAGATAGAATGACAGTTCACTTCACGCTCACTCCACCTAATTTGACAGAATATACCGGCAGTTTAGTTTAAGTACAAGACTACTACTAGTGAAATATCGCCTCAACCATGCCCCCACGGTGTTTTTTTTTATTTATTTTTTAAGGATGGGAAATCACCAAATTACTTCTTCCGCTCTGGGTGGAGCGGAAAGGCGTGTCAGACTCTTACTGACTTAAACCCATCCGTGTTCCTTCTAAAGTCCTTTGCGTTCCAGAGCGGCGGTGACTCTTTCGAACAAATTCCGCGACCCTGTCAGCCCCGACTGAGTTAAATAGAGTTAAAAACAAAAGCTACTTTTTTGCAATAAAAATAATTTCATTCACTTCGTTCAATAAATTCATACAATCGCTGTCCGCTACTGGGTATTCAGTAAATTCGTCACAATTCAGTACCTGCTCAACTGTGCCGATTACAATTTTAATCAACTCCCATATTCAATAGTACTGGGAAAAGCAATTATACAAAAAATAATTAAATCAAACCGAGTTTCCGATACATTCTCGAATAAATGCTAGATGATCATCCTGACTGGCCTGTTGGTCGAGTGGTTAGTGACCCTGACTGCTAAACCGGAGGTTGTGGGTTCGATTCCCAGGACAAATCTTTGGTGATGAGCATGATCATTTGTTCTGTGTCTGGGTGTAATTTGTCTATAATATGTATTTATTTATTTATTTATTTAAACTTTATGTACAATAGTGGTACATGGGCGGACTTAATGCATCAAGGCATTCTCTACCAGTCAACGTGTACAATAAATAAAATTAAGATACAAAATTGAATTTTAACATTTCGGAAAGAATATACAGATAATATATATACTACATACTTATGTATTTAGAAATATATAAGTATGTTTAANACATACTTATGTATTTAGAAATATATAAGTATGTTTATCTGTTGTCTGGTTGCCATAGTACAGGCTCTGCCTAGTTTGGGATCGGATGACCGTGTGTGAGTTGTCCCAAGATATTATTATTATTCCGTTTATTCATTTTTTTAAACTTATTGCTTACATTTTTAAATATTTCTTAAAAACTATAAAAAAAAAAAAAACATTTAAAAAGATATAAAAATAGTAGCCCACCGGTATCGGGAGCAGGGTCCAAGCTACCGGTGGTCAGGGCTCAAGAGAGAGGAACCTCCTAACAATACGAGCTGTGTCCAGAAGTACCGCTTTC